>JAJMCN010000070.1:0-10037 GCA_030573035.1 Pichia nanzhaoensis | reverse complement strand
AACAACAACAACAACAACAACAACAACAACAACAACAACAACAACAACAACAACAGCAACAGCAACAACAGCAACAACAGCAGCAGCAACAACAGCAACAACAGCAACAACAGCAACAACAGCAGCAGCGACAACAACAGCAGCATCTTCAAGTGAATAAGATTCAAGGCCAAATTCCAGCTAACATTTTGGAGCAGACAGTTACCTTCATAAATCAACATTTAGAAACGATTATCAAGACCGCTAATAGTGTTCAAAACAAGTCCATTAAATTATCTGCTAATGTTCCAGAAACAGAGCCAATTAAAACATTACTAGTTGATGTCATACAAACGCTAACTAGACTTGGTCAGCAAGAACTTTACATGAAATATGCTCAAATATCGATCAACACTTTGTTCAGTTCTCCTCATCCAACCCAGTTATTAATCGATTCATTTGTTTTTCTATTAGGTAATATTTGTGATGTTTCATCATTTGTTGTCAGATATTTTACTGCATGGTTGTTCAATTCTGATGATGATAGAAAATATAATGTTAAGGTGCTAACGACGCTTGTTTTAGAAGGATTTATTTCCCTTAATGAATTGTCTTATTCTTTAGTCAAACATATCGAAGCATCGAAGGATATTAAAGCTATTTTCTTTACGTGTGATTTAGTTGATGAATTGGTGTTTGGCGCAAATCCACTTGCTTTAAGATCTGATTTTGTTCAAGTTATTTCTTTATTAGAAAAAACTGATGAGACCATTAAGAGTTCAGACAAAGTCAAGAATTTATTCAGCAAATTTGAAAGCTCAGGAGGCGATGCAATCACTAGATTGAAAAACGGCTTGCTTGAAACTTCAAATGTTAGGGATTATATGGCATACACGTTTGCCGAGTGGATTAAACTTTACAAATTTTCAAGTCATTCCAAATTTCAAATTGCATTTATTGGGCAATTAATTGATACCGGCATTATCAATAGACCTGAATTATTCACCCAATTTTTCACTGTTGCAAGTGAACTCTCTGTCACATCATTCATTAAGGAAACTGATAATCTCAAGAAATCATCACTTGAAACATTTTCTGCGGTTGATTCGCTTGCAAAGTTAATAATTGTTTTACTGTTTGTTCAATCTGATCAAACTGAGGATAACCAGCTGAGACTTCAGTTTTTCTCTAAGTTTTGTTCAATCTTTATTTTATCACTTGCAAATGACCATGAAAACAATAAAAGTGACTTTAATGAACGTCCCTACTTCAGATTCTTTTCAACTTTACTCTGTGATTTATCAAGTTTGAAAGAGAACAAGTTCAAACCATATGCTAATAACGATCAAGAAGTTGAAGAATTCAATAAGTTATTTACAAGGATTTATCAAGTTTTATCTGATATTTTCTTATGTTTGCAGCCACCTGCATTCCCAGGTTTTACCTACGCGTGGATTTGCTTGATATCCCATCGTATGTTTATGCCAAGAATGCTTGAATTTAACGATGAAGAAAATACCTGTTGTGAAAAATACTGTTCTTTATTAATTGCATTATTAAGATTTCAAAGTGGTTATGTTAAAAATAGGAGTATTCCCGAATCCATCACAGTAATATACAAAGGTACGTTAAGAATGTTTTTAGTTTTATTACACGACTTTCCAGAATTCTTAACTCAATGGTTTAATCCGTTAGTTAGTGCAACATCTTTGACATTTATTCAATTGCGCAATATAATTTTATCGGCTGTTCCATTTGATATGGTTGTCCCAGATCCATTCCAGCATGGATTAAAAGTTGACAGGTTGGCTGAAACTTCGGTTGCCCCGATTGTTTCCTCAGATCCAAGTCAATTGTTATTGAAAAACAATATCAAGAAAACTGTTGATAATTACTTAAGAATCCCATCCAATTCATTATTAAGACAAATCCTGCTCGTCTTAGAATTAAATGAAACTGTAATTGAGACAGGTATTGGATTCAAAAAAGTCAGGTATGACATTGAGTTGATTAATTCCCTGGTTTTGTATATTGGTATTTCGTATGTCGAAGAAAGGCCAAAGAGTAGTTTACATTTTAACTCCAAGTCCTCACAAGTTTCATTATTATCATCTTTAATGCAAGAAGGTGATACAGAGTTACAATTTTTGTTATTAGAAGCAATTGCCAATAATTTAAGATATCCAAACGCCCATACTCATTGGTTCAGTTGTACTGTTTTACATTTCTTTGGATCAAAGACTTTATGGGGAGATAAAAAGCTGGATATTCAGCAGTTGATAACAAGAGTCTTATTAGAAAGAATCATTTGTAATAAGCCTCATCCATGGGGACTGCTAGTCACATTTATCGAGTTACTTAAAAACAAGGATTATGAATTTTCTAGTCTACCATTTTTGAAGTTGTCACCGGAAATTGAGACTCTTTTGACCACCCTGATTAAACATGCTAGAGGCTCTAGCGCTGCAGCAATACCATCTGCAAAAGAAATGTAATGTATAGTAGTATAAAGTGTTTCATTAAGTAGCAGGTTAATTTATAAAGTAGAAGAATAATTCGCTGTGCGGAGAATAAATTCGAATTTTAGTCATTCTTCATGCCCTACTTGTGTTTAGAACTTGACTAGGACGCAGCAGTATTCTTTAGAAAAAGGATGTTGGCCAGTCTACGTAATAGATTTAGGAGAAGCTCAGATAATGGCGACTTAGATGACGATTCAGAATTCCGTGAGAGAGTAGCAAGGAAAATACATTCCAGAAGGCCACCAAATACAGCATTCAGACAACAGAGGCTCAAATCATGGCAACCAGTTCTTACTGCCAAAGTTGTTTTGCCCTTGCTTCTTTTAGTGGGTGTGATATTCATACCGATTGGTGTTGGTATCATTTTAGCAACATATAATGTTCAGATGATTAATATTAACTATAGTGACTGTGATAGTTTAGCAAGTTCGGAACTCGAAAACATTCCAAATGAAAATTACAGTTATCATTTTAAAGACTCAAAAAAATTGATTGCTATGTGGTCTTATGATGAGGATTTTAAAACTTGTAGTGTTCAACTAGACATTCCAAATGATATCAAGGGTAACATTTTCATGTATTATAAATTAACCAACTTCTATCAGAACCATCGTAAGTATGTTGAGTCGTATGACTGGAACCAGTTGCGTGGAGATGCCGTATCATGGGACGATATTTCTAGTAAATGTGAGCCGATGAGATATAGAGATGATAAAATCATTTATCCAGCTGGATTGGTGGCTAATTCTATATTCAATGATTCTTTCTCTGGATTGGTGAATACAGCCAACTCAGCTTATAATATGGATTTTTCAAACAAAGGAATTGCATGGAAATCCGACTTGGGAATATATAAAGTAAGTCAATATAATGTTTCAGACATTATTCCACCGATTAATTGGATCGGAAAGTATCCAAATGGGTATACAAAACAAGATCTGATTGATTTATCTGAAGATGAACGTTTTATGAATTGGATGAAGACTGCCGCATTACCAAGTTTTATGAAATTGTATGGACAAAATAAAGATAAAGGTAATATATTACATCAAGGCCAGTATCAAGTTAAAATCGGAATGAATTATCCCGTTACTATTTTTGGAGGCACCAAGTCGTTAATAATAACTACCTCTAGTGTTGTGGGTGGTAGACATATGGGACTGGGAATATGCTATCTTGTTGCTGGTGCATTATCTGTATTTTTCATGCTACTATTCCTCGTTAAACAGATGTTAACCAGAAATAAAAGGGAGCATGCTTTTTTGGAAAGTCTAAATGACGGGCATCCTATCAGCGGTAATGATGCATACGGCCAGAGAAACATACTATGAGTTTTTACTAGTCATTCTATCTGCTTCAATATATGACAATTTTTTACACTCAGCTCTGAATAGGTATAAAAATAAATGTTTTATCTAAACTGAGAGAGAATTTTGTATAAGAATAGTGTGCGCCACCAACGAAAATATTGATGTGTAAAACAATTGAAAGGGTGATCGTGTGGGCTCCACACGGTTATAGACAAGTTTATAGTGTTTGTAAGAGCGTTATCCGAATATGAGCAGAGCTAGAAGAATTGCAAAGGAACTTGAGGATGTAAGCAAGGACAAATTGTCTGGTGTTACATTAGAAATGGCGGAAGATAACGATCTTTCACATCTTAAGGGATCATTTGTTGGCCCACCGGGTACACCTTACGAAGGAGGATTGTTCGATGTTGATATCAAAATTCCATCTGAATATCCTTTCAAGCCTCCGATTATGAAGTTTGATACAAGAGTTTATCATCCAAATATTTCCTCCCAAACCGGTGCAATATGTTTGGATATTTTAAAAGATGCATGGAGTCCTATTTTAACACTTAAGAGTTCACTAATTTCTTTACAGAGTCTGTTGCAAAGTCCTGAACCAACCGATCCGCAAGATGCACAAGTTGCAAAGATTTACTTGACGGATCCTAGAAAGTTTGCTGAGACAGCTGCAAGTTGGACTAAAATTTATGCACCAAATGAGAACTATAAACCAACTGGCAAGGAAGATTACACAGATTTCACAAAGCTTGCAGAAAGTCAAAAGCTTGTTAGTAATGAAGTTGATGAATGTGCAAAATATGGTATTGATAAAAACACTGTCAAAATATTTGAAGATATGGGATTTCCAAAAGACAAAATCATTCTTGCCCTGAGAAAACTAAGTTTGAACTCCATCAGAATTGATGACGATGTGTCACAACAGAAAGTTATTGATGAAATTCTTAGCTGATAGAACTTCATACGTATATCTATATAAAGTGAATCATTTGTTAATGTGAATATTTAGATATATATATACTCGATTTAATAATAATACGGATTAAAATAGTAGATACAAATCCGTATACAGAACTTAAAAAGTTTTATTGTATGCTATGATTATAGCCAATATATATGCATATGTATAATTATTAATAATTATTTATTTTGTAAGTTTCTGAAAAGGTAAAAAATATAGAATAATAAAAGTTATCAATTAAATAGTAATTTTGTTATAATGTTAAGTACAATAGCATGAAAGTATGTAGCACACTGAGGAAGAAATAGTTTTATTTTTTATTTCTTGTTGTTAATTTATTTTTTTCATTTTTTTTGCTTTTTATGGTTTTTGTGTTTTTATTTCTTTTTCAGTAGTGCTTAAAGAGATTGCCAATGGAAGAGTGTTGAACGATTGCTCAGTTGCGTTTGTTGTTCAAGCTCTTGAAATTGTTGTTCCCGTTTTTTTTCCTATTGTTAGGCTTTTTGTCTCTCCTGTCAATAAAGAATGAAACATCGTCAAACATAATTTTGCCTAATGATAACGCTTTGGCTTGATCATTCTGGTTTGTGAATGCAACAAAAACAATGTTGTTCTTAATTGGGGTAACCAAGAAATGTTGAAATTTGGAGGAAAAAGCCGCTCTAATATCCTTTTCCTCCAGTGGAGCTTTTGCGTGTTTATAGGTAACGTAAACTTCAAAGGGAAATCTGGTGGGGTGTGAAGATGCTGACGCAGTAAATGGTGTAGTGTTTGGTAAAGTTGCTGGCGTTAATGACGCAGTCGTTGCGCTTGTTGCAGTTGTTGAGATTGTGGAGAGATCCGACGTCGTGGAAGATGCAGATGCTGGTAATGACTGTGATAATGATACTGTCTTCTTTGATGTACTTTTGAGAGCACTCGCCCATGTACTACTTGATGGTGTTGGCGAAGTAACGGATGCCAACGCACTTGAAGATTCGGCTAGATTAGGTGATGTTATTTCTATTTCCACTTCTGTTCCTGTTCCTGTTCCTGTTCCTGTTCCTGTTCCTGTTCCTGTTCCTGTTCCTGTTCCTACTCCTGTTCCTACTCCTGTTCCTGCTCCTGTTCCTGCTCCTGTTCCTGCTCCTGTTCCTGCTCCTGTTCCTGCTCCTGTTTCTACTCCTGTTCCTGTTCTTGTTACTGTTGATGCTGCTGCTGCAGGAGTTGCTGAATTTGTTGGTGGTGATGCTGTTGGGTTGGATTCGGATGCAAGTGGAACGATTGAAGTTGATGGTGATGCAAATGATTCCGATTTCGGTAGTTTTACCGAGGTATGTTGAGTTGGTGGCGTGGCTGACTTGTCCTTACTTGCAAAAGTAATTGATACATGAGCAGTCGATGTTGAATGTGTCGATCCTAATTTTGCAGATGTTGGTAATTTTCCTGTAATATTTAGAGATGAAGCCAAAGAATCACCTGGTGCAAGCTTCATCGGTTCAGTGGGTGGTATCGATGCGAAAGATGTGGCACTCTGTGCACATACTTTAACCTTTTCTGCTGAGTCCTTCTTGGCAGTACCTGTGAAAGGGTGTAAAGACTTTACGCTTGCCGTTCTGGAAGTATCATTTAGCTTTGCACTTTGCGGGCTGAGATCTTTTATTGCCTCAGGAGTTTGCAAAGATGATGAATAAGAAGAGTGTGGATTTGTTAAAATACCATTCTGAGCTGCATTTTTATTAAGTGTTTTTGCATTAGAAAAATTAGTTGTAACATTATTAGAAGTATTATTTTTTTTTTCATTATTATCATTATCATTAATACTAACAGTATTTGTTGGTTTTTCTTTATCAACAACCTCTTGTTGAATTATTTCAGCTACTCCATTTTTTTGCTCTTTTATTATGTCAGCATCGGAGCAATCTTTAAAACTTTTGTCGGGTTGTATTAATGTTTCATTATTTTCTGCGGCCACAAAATTAGTGTCTGGGATAAAAGTCAGAATATCACTTTTGATATCATAAGTGTCCTTGGTTAAGTGAGGCTCAAGAACGAAGTTTTGAGTAAAAAGTAAGGTTGGCAAAACAACACTATTCATTTCGTAATGTTCCCTAGGTAACAATTCTCCGATTATAGTACTTACAAGTGAATTATCTGAATTTTGAACGGTATTAACTGTTAGTATTACAATTTTTGCACACGAAATGGGAGGTAATGATTTCCAATATTTTTTAATATTTTCCAAGTTGTGATAATCATTAGATGTTGTTCTGAATGGATCAGAGTTGTAATCCATGTGTCTCAGGACTGCATCGTTGGTATATAACTGATACAGTTTCGAACAGTCAGAGCTTAATTTACTGTAGTAGTATTTAATGAAGTTGTTTGTAATGTGATTTGGATCTTTTTCGTATTCTGCTAAAGTCATATTTTCATAAGGCTTTTAACCTTTCTTTTTTCTTTTTGTGTGGGTTATCTACTGGGTTCTAACGTGGGGGTGTGTTAGCTTTATAGGAAAACCGTACTTGAAAATGTACAAGTACAGAACATTGCTGAGCTTCTTGCGTTTCGAATTCTCGCGGTACCGATTCTTAGGGACACGTTCTAAAGTATGGCAGAGAGCCGTTTTTTGGTGGTTGAACTATTAAAGTTAAAGGATACAATATTTATAGTTGGTTCTACATAGACTAACAAGTTTCAGCGATTTATAAACATCATTCTAGGAGAAACAATATTTTTGGCATCACCATTGAGACCTGGAGGTCCATTATTCATATTTATCATCCCATTCAAATTATTGATGTTTCCCATATTATTAATATTATTTATCCCGCCCATGTTATTTATGTTGCTGAGATTATTCATAGTACTCATGTTGTTCATGCCATTTATGCTACCCATATTATTCATGTTGTTCATGCCATTCATATTATTCATACTACTAACATTCATATTATTCAGACCGTTTATATTAGCATTTATGTTCATGTTATTCATATTGTTCAAACCATTTACATTCATGTTGTTCATGTTATTTATTCCACTGACAGTATTTATCCCACTCATACCATTCATGTTATTCATGTTATTTATATTATTCATATTATTCATACCATTCATGCCATTCATACCGGTCATTGGATTTATATTATTCATACTGTTTAGATTCAAATTATTCATACCATTCATACCATTCATGCCATTCACGCCAATATGATTAACATTGTTATTCATTCCGTTCATACCTGGTATTGTATTCATATTATTTATACCATTTATATTGTTCATGTTATTCATATTCATCATATTATTAATGCCATTAACGTTCATACCATTCATACCGCTAATATTCATATGATTGATGCTATTATTCATACCACCATTTCCATTCATATGTAACACATTGTTACCGCCATTATTATTGGTACCATTGTTACTAGTTGAAAAAAATTGTTGCTGATTTTGACTGTGAGTTAACGCTTGAGATGCCTTTTGCAATGAGTTGTCCTGATTCTGGAGATTCTGTGGATTATTTATTTGTTGTGCCTGTGGCAAGTTACTACTGTTTGGAGCTGTAAAATTGATGGTAGAATCAGGCTGTTGATTTCCAGTATTCGTGGTAGTAGTTGCATGGGAATTTGTAGTTGAACTGGCAGAATTAGGTGCTGCTTGCTGCTGCTGTTGCTGTTGTATCAATAACTGTAAAGGCTGTAATAATTGTTGATTCGGCTGAGATTGTGATTGCGGTTGTGATTGTGATTGCGGTTGTGATTGTGCTTGAGTTTGCGCTTGAGTTTGCGCTTGAGTTTGCGCTTGAGTTTGCGCTTGAGTTTGCGCTTGAGTTTGTGGTTGTGGTTGTGGTTGTGGTTGTGAATGAGTTGGAATTTGAGATTGTAATTCATTATCAATCGCAAGTAGTTGAGTATTTGGTGAAGAAAGAGAGTTGCCTGCGGAGAAACCAATTGACTTACTTAATGGCGTGTGTCTCGGTTTTCCATCGTCATTTAAACCAAAAATTTGATTTTTCAAAGATTCAAAATCTGTCGGGTTATTTAACCTCTTCAGTTCCCAAAAGCATAGATAAGTTAGCAAAGATTGACCTCCAACTTGTGTTAAATTACCCATACTAAGTGATTTATTAAAACCCAATTCATCACCTAGACTTTCCAACGTTAAACTATTCTTATAGTTACCAATAGAATTTAAACTTGAAATTAACTTGATGTCATAAAAATTAGAAAAGTACTTAGACAAAGAATTGTCAAATTCTGTTTCACTTGAAGACATCTCTTTATTAATCATAAGGGAAATCAAAAAGCCAAAATCATAACCAGCATGAAAGCTTATCCAGGTAATATTCTGTAATAAACACAAACCACTATCAATTAAACACTGAGCAAATTCAAATCTATCTATACCATTTTCTTTTAACTTGCTAAAGTTTATACCAGTATTTGTTAGCAATTCAATTGACTCTTTATTAAACATTTCCTTTTCAAGATCAAAAGTGAAATTGAATTGCCAGGTTGATGGTACACCTTCGGGTCTTTTACCATCTTTATCGCATAAAGTAATACCAATTTGAATTAAATTTAAAAGATCTGCATTGGATCTCATTGTTTGATAATGATAATCTTTAGTCGATCTGAAGGATCCAATTGGTCTTGCAATTATACCTGCAAATTCGGTTGATAAAAAAATGTAATTAAATCTTTCAGCTAGCTGTCTGATGACAACTAGTTCGTTTTCTAAATTCTCTCTCCAAACCTCCCTAACCATTAACTGAGACTGAAATTGCTGTGAAGATGAATCATCTTGTTGTTGCAATTGTGATACATCAATCACTCCTGGCAGAGTGGTTGCATCAGCTGTCTGCTGTTGTTGTTGTTGAAATTGTGGGAACTTTTTTTGGTCTAGTGGATTTTGACTGTGTAGTCTTAACGAGGCCAAATTTTGCTGTTGAAGTTGAATTTGTTGTAAAAGTTGAGCATTTGAGAAAGGGCTTTGATCTTGTTTTTGAGAGTGGTGGTTTGGTTGTTGCAGCGCAGAAAGGGCTTGTTGTTGCAAAGTTCTATTTTGATGTTGAGGTGATAGCATCATCGATAAAGGAATATGTTGATTGGCAGCATTCCTGCCTTGTCCAAGCTGCATTGTATTGTTTGCAGAATTGCTATTATTGTTCGCATTTGCCTGCTGTTGTTGTTGCTGTTGCTGTTGCTGTTGCTGTTGCAGTTGCTGTTGCTGTTGCTGTTGCTGTTGCTGTTGCTGTTGCTGTTGCTGTTGCTG
>JAJMCN010000069.1:0-13155 GCA_030573035.1 Pichia nanzhaoensis | reverse complement strand
AAGAAGAAGAAGAAGAAGAAGAAGAAGAAGAAGAAGAAGAAGAAGAAGAAGAAGACGAGGAAGAGGAAGAAGAAGTCGAGGAAGAAGACTCGTACGAAATTTTAAGTGATACCTCTTACTTCATAAATAATAATGCGGCGAACAACCTAAGTATTATGAACGATGGCTTGAAGTACCTATCTTTAAAGTCCATTTTAGATTCTTTATCATCTTTGTCAATTTTGATATGCGAAGATTATAGACAACTCACAAAGTCGAACCACATTACCAAATCAAAGAGTGTTCAATTCTTAGAAAGTTTCAAAGAACTTTTACGGAGTGACTTATCGTTGATAAATGAAGAAAAATGGATTGAGCTGTGGAAAAAACTTGCATTTTTGGTAAATTCAAACTCGAACTGTCAATCAATTTCGAGCTTTGAATTGATATCATCTGGTTTTGTGGATCAACTTTTAGAGACCTTTACTAATGAAGAGGCTTATACTTTTTTGATGGCAAAATCATTTCAGTACATATTTTGCTCTAACTTAAGCCCTTGTGCTAATGAAAGTGTATCACCTCTGGTTCATTTAGTAAATATATTAGAAGAAGCGTTAGATAGAAATGAATCATTTGAAATTGTTGGCTTAAGTTCCGATGCTTCTCAGAATTCTAGGGTTCGAGCTGTATCAATGTCAAAACAAATGAAAATTAAGTTAGTGCCGTATGATGCAAATATAACCGAACAAGCTAATTCTATGCTCCTAATTGTTCATGCAATTGCTACCTTTGAAAGCATTCAAAATTTTATCAAGACTTCAAAATCAATCAATTTGAGAAACACTTTAAAGCTCAATTCAGCATCACTTGATGATGACTATCACTATGAATTTTATATAAATAATCAGATAGTACCATCTGATGCAACAATCTTTGGTGCTATTTACAAATCAGCCGAGAACAATCAGAACAATCAGAACACCCTAAAAGAAAATCTTATCAGACAAACGCATACCATCAGATATAACCTAGTTCCAGGAAAATTAGTCGTTGAAGATCGCTCAGTACTTGATGAATCTCTTGAAGATGCTCTCAGTACATTAGGTGAAAGTGGAATTATCAATATTCTGAAACTTTTAAAAGTGTTATATAATTTGAATTTATGCATTTCTAATTCAAGTACATCAGACATTGTCTTTTTGAATTATAAGTTATCGGCTAAATTGAATCGCCAGCTAGATGAACCGTTACTGGTTGCAAGTGGTATTTTACCTGATTGGGCAATTATAATTCCTCGAGAGTTTCCATTCTTATTCCCACTTGAAACTAGATTATTCTTCCTAAGATCTACCTCATTTGGATATTCAAGACTCATTGACCTATGGACAGCAAAATCAAAAGAAGAGGAATCTGAGCCATCCTTATCTAACTCATTATCGAGAATACCCATGTTGGGTAGATCGGTCAGGCACAAATTGAGAATCTCAAGAGAAAAGATATTTTCAAGCGCAATTAAAGTTATGGAAACTTATGGGACTAATCCAGGATTGATTGAGATTGAATTTTTTGATGAAGTTGGCTCTGGATTAGGTCCAACTTTAGAATTTTACTCTGACGTTTCTAAAGAGTTTGGAAAATTGAGGTTGTACATGTGGAGAAGTGATAAATATTTTACTTTGGCAGCGAATACTGCTAGCAAAGCTACCGATGAAAAAAATGATATCTATGTTCATGACTCGCATGGATTATTTCCAAGACCGATAGGCAAACTGGATCCACACTTAAACAACACATTATTGTATTTTAGAGTATTGGGAAAGTTTTTGGCTAGATCACTTTTAGATTCAAGGTTAGTAGATTTTCACTTCAATCCATTATTTTTTGAGATTGCCATGGAGTACGCTATTTCCGGTGATATCAAATATACTTTACAAGAATCTTTAAATATGATTAAAAAAATCGATGACTCATTAGCATCTTCATTGTCCCATTTGAAACTGTATCTGAATGAATTCAAAAGGCTCCCAAAAGATCAATGGGACAATGTTGAAATTTCTGGTGCAAAAATTTCAGATTTGATGCTTACTTTCGTTTTGCCAGGCTACGAGGAGGTGGAATTGACACACGGTGGAGAAGATACACCTGTTACTCCCTCCAACTTAGAGAGTTATATCAGTGAAATTGTTGATTTTACAATTTCCAGTGGTATTGCCGAGCAAATTGGGTCGTTTGTTTCAGGGTTTTCGGAGATATTTCCATTTACGTCTTTAATTTTATTTTCTTCAGATGAACTTACGAGGTTATCAGGAAATGATGTCGAAAACTGGAATGTTGAAACTTTAATCAATGTTATTCACGCGGATCATGGTTATAATAACAAATCACCGCAGATAGAATGGTTAATCGAAGTAATGTCGAATTTCAATCAAAGTGAAAGGAGAAAATTTTTAAAATTTATTACAGGATCACCAAGATTACCCTTCGATGGATTTAAAGGATTGTCACCACCTTTTACTGTTGTTTTGAAACACAGTGAAAATAAGTTGCAGCCTGACGATTATTTGCCAAGTGTCATGACATGTGCAAATTATCTCAAATTGCCAAGTTACAGTAGTCGTGAGATCATGTACCTTAAAATTGTGCAAGCGATGAATGAGGGCAACAATGCATTTCTTTTGTCTTAAGTCATTATCGTTATTTAACTACATAAAATTTGGTAAAAATCGTAACATAATATCATAAGTCATTTGAAAAAATATATAATAAATGTATACAATACACTAGAAAGCATGAAAATAAAAACGTCAAGAGTTAAGTGAAAATGGGTGTCGTTCGAAAACTAATTTTTGGCCGCGCTATCCTTCCATCTTTGCAATTCTTTTCTTGCTGCATCATCTTTAATTTTCACCATACTCCAACGTGCTTTTGCAGCGTCTTGAATTTCTTGTGATTGTGCGTCTCTCCAATGAATCCAGCTGGCCTGCGTCTCATCAAAATCTTTCTTAGCTTGTCTCATCTGCTCGTCATAGTAAGAGACAGCCTCTTGTGCAGTTTCCTTTGAATGTGCTTGGAAAGCACCTAGCGAGTTCCACATGTTTTTATACTTGTCGTTGAAAAAATCTTTGGCAGCAGATCCAGCATCGTTCACCCAATCCTTAGCATCTTCCACATAACGGTCTGCACTGCCTTTAGCATTATAACCAGCTTGTGCTACTTTGTCTTTGGAATCAGCAGCATAATGTTTAGCATATTCAGCATTGTCCTGGACTTTATCCTTGGCATCATAACCTGCTTGAACAGCCTGATCTTTCACACCAGCAGCATATTGTTTGGCATACTCAGTGTTGTCCTTAATATTCTTCTTTCCCGCGTCAATCCATCTTTGTAATTCTTTTTTGGCAGCATCATCCTTCGCTTTTAAAGTTTCCCAGTTTGCTTTCGCAGCATCTTGAACATCTTGAGATTTAGCATATTTCCATCTTAACCAACTTGATTGAGTATCATAATATTCTCTTTTAGCATTTGCAACTTGGCTGGAGTAGTAATCAGCTGCTTCTTGAGCCACTTCCTTCGATTGTGCTTGAAAGACGCCCAGAGAGTTCCACATTGATTTGTATTTATCTTGAAAAAAGTCTTTCGTTGCCGAACCAGCACGATTAGCCCAATCTTTTGCGTTATCGACATAGTCACCTGCGGTATTCTTTAAATCGGAACCAATTTGATTTGCCTTATTCTTAACGTCTTCTGACTTATCATCGACAGAATTTTTGACATTGACTGCATCATTTGCAGCCCTATCTTTAGCATCATAACCGGCCCGAATAACACGACCCATAGCATCATACACAGCTTCCTTAGCATATTCAGTATTATCTTGCAGCTTATCCTTAGCATCATAGCCTGATTGGGCAACTTGATCTTTGACACCGGCAGCATAATTTTTAGCATACTCAGCATTGTCCTGGACCTTATCCTTGGCATCATAACCTGCTTGGGCAATCTGGTCTTTGACACCGGCAGCATAATGTTTAGCATACTCAGCATTATCCTGGACCTTATCCTTGGCATCATAACCTGCTTGGGCAACCTGATCTTTGACACCGGCAGCATAATGTTTAGCATACTCAGCATTGTCCTGGACCTTATCCTTAGCATCATAACCTGCTTGGGCAACCTGGTCTTTGACACCGGCAGCATAATGTTTAGCATACTCAGCATTGTCCTGGACCTTATCCTTAGCATCATAACCTGCTTGGGCAACCTGGTCTTTGACACCGGCAGCATAATGTTTAGCATACTCAGCATTGTCCTGGACCTTATCCTTAGCATCATAACCTGCCTGAGTTACTTGATCTTTGACGCCGGCAGCGTAGTGTTTAGCATATTCGGCATTTTCATCAACTTTATCCTTGGCATCGTAACCCGCTTGAGTAACTTGATCTTTTACATCAGCAGCATAGTGTTTAGCGTATTCTGTGTTATCTTGAACCTTATTACCAATTTCACTTAAAATACTACTGGCATCCTTACCAACAGATTGTAAATAGTCACTTAATTGCTTTATTGCTTCTTCATTTTGAGATTTTAAAAGATCATAATTAGCCTTTGCACGATCTTGAACCTCTTGAGATTTAGCTTTTCTCCAGTTAAACCAACTTGACTTTGTTTCATCCCATTCAGCTTTGGCATTTTCTGCCTCCTTTTTGTAATACTCAACAGAGGCCTTTAATTTATCCTCTTCAGTAACTTGATAACCTCCAATATGAACGAATTCATTGTACTTACTCTTAGCATAATCAATGGCATCATGAATTTTGTTACCTACGTAGTTCACATCCAAACTGTCAAAGTTTTTACCCAAATAATCCTTCACTTCTTCCAAAGACTTTTTTGCCTCTTCATAATTTTCTCTTAATTTTTGTTCATTATCAGATTCCTTAGCCCAAAATTTATTGGAAGTACCACCACCGGCAGCATCCATTTGCTGTTTAGCATCAACAACCTTGTTAACCGCTTCATCGTAGAGTGACATGGCCTTTTGTGAGGCATCGGCACCAGAACTGGAAATACTCTTGCGTAAATCATGCAATGCCTTGTCACGATTCTCATAGAGTGATGCCAAATTTGACGTTGGTGTGGCAGTAGGATTTGCAGTAACATTTGGAGCAGTTAAAACTTTTTGGTTTTGTTGGTGGGTATGTCTTGCAGGTTCTGCATCTGCAAAGGTTTTGAATGCAGCAAAACCAGCAAGTCCAACAACTAGCGTCTTGAACATAAAACTATTTCCGGTCATCTTGACTGTGGGTATAGAATTGTAATGTGACGAGAGAAAGAAGAGATTAAATGGAAGGTAAAAGAATAAAGAAGCAGTAGAAGGAAGAACCTCTACCATCCATGTCTGGAAACTGGGGGATATGCCTCTCCTTTTATAGGGCACGTCAAATGGCATGACACTGAGGATAGGTCTTTCCCCAATACATCGGCACGGTGGGGATAGGCAAGCACAAGAAAAGGTTCTGTCCCACGTTCGATGGACCCCGTCTGTGACGTATTTGACTTCCCCCTGCTACCGCACACCCTTTGAGTGTCTTCACATCTACATGGCTGCTTCGTACTGGCCAATTCTAGAGATGTTGTGATGCTGATGGAGGTTGAGCAGCTGGTTACCGGGTGCAGGTTGTGTGATGCCCCCGTTCCCCGAAACGTCGGAGTTCTCACCCCACGTAGTATTTCTTAGTACTGCGGCGGCGCTATCTTTTGGTTGATTACGAAATACAAGGTATATATATATATATGTGTGTACATGTGTTCATGCAGATACACTATCCAAGTTTTTTTGTTGGTGCCATGGCCGTCCAAGAAGCAGCTGTAGAAACAGCTGCACTGTTTGGTTTGTTCGTAGATCCTTCTGCTGTGAATTTGTCGTTCAAACCCCGTGGTTTTGATGGCACAAGCGGTGCAATTTTATGGTGTTCCTTGATATCAGCGTTGTTTGTAGATGATTCCACAGTAGATGTTTCCATTGGATGCAGGACTCTTCTCGGTGGTGGCGGTGGCGGTGGTGAAGAAGATGCATTTCCTGTACTGGTTTTAGCCGGCGGTGTTCCTGATCTGGACATTGTCGGTGTCATCACAGCATATGGGACGTTCTTCGCAGAGAAGGAGGAGGAAGAAGGAGATGAAAAAGGCAGTACTGGGTGGTTCTCTGAGTCTGGTACGACCTTGAACTCCGGCTTGGAATTTGGTACTTCAACTGAATTTTGAATGTTTGTTGGCGTAAGGCCGGCAATAAACATATTTTTCGTCTCTTGTGCATTGTATACTGGTGGTACTGGTCGTCTTGGTAATGGGGGTGAAATTGAGGAAACGCTTTCGATATCTATCAGAGTTGCCGTGGTGGCTGATGTAGGCACACGCGAGTTCAAAGAAGACCTCGAAGATTTTTTTGATTTGAAATCATCGTTATTTAATGATGACACTGACAGAGACGTAGGTGCAGAACTTGGTGATGCATCGTTCAAATCAATACGATCATTTTGGAATTTTGTATCAAGTTTGTAAGCAGCACGCAATTTTGATGATAGTTTATCTTTAACTTGCTCATCAGTTAGTTTGATTTGTGAACTGAAAATATTGTAAACAGGTCTATGATCAGAAAACCTAATAATTGAGGCACTACTATATTTCAAGGAAACTAAATTCTTACCGCTATGCAAAATTCGATCAGTCCATGCAGGTACCCGTTGTTTCTCTGAAGTATCATAATTATTGGAAAATTTGTCAAATTTATACGTTGGTAAGAAATTTATTTCTGACTCCTCAAAAAACTTGAATTCCTTCATACGCATTAACTGATATGATAATTGATCCCTTGTCAACAAAGTAGATATATCATTATTTGCAACCAATGATCTTACACGCTCATTGGGAAATGTAATTCTATAATTTAAATCACCTAACCAAACAATATTATCATGATCTTTAATGAACCTATTTCTTGTGAATCTAATTCCATTCCAACTACTTATAAAGTCATTATTTCTCTCTTCAGTATAGGTTAAACCTGAAGCTAAATGTGAATTGACAAAACAAAAAGACGTTGAACATACATTGAGCCTAATTGCAACAGTACCTTTATTTGCAGTCATACCACCTAATCCTGTCTTTTTGGATTTACCCTCAACATCAGTTACCTTAGAGACATGTTTAGATTTGATGATCAATAATAGCAAAATCGAAGACATAAATTCTGATCTCAATAGAACATAATTTTCACTAGAATTCTTCTTTATTGTCATTTCTACCTCCTTTGTCCAATATTGACCAGCAGAACCATCATTCTTTAGGATATTTGATGCGTTCAATTCCACCACTTCCTGAAATCCTACCACAAAAATATCAGGATTAAATCCTTCATTTGGAAACAACCATTCAGTTAAATTCTTATTCTCGCTTGCTCCGGCCAGATTAAAAGTACCCGTGAAAATAGTAATATCATTAAACGAGGTAAACTGGGAACTTACATTTTCCAATTCGTTGTTTAAATAATCCGTTATTGGATCATAAATTAGAATTTGGTTTTGTGTTGATATCTTACCTAATAATGTATCTGTCACTTGCTGTTTACCTTTATCAACAAAATTATTGATATATATTCTACTGATTGATTTAGTTGCATCAGATAATGCTCCCGCAAAACCCATTTTACCACTTCTTGAAAAACTAGATTTTAATGCATTCGTACCTGTATAAATTTGGGAAATTTGATCACCATGATCCGCCCATAGTGTACTGTGTTTATTTTGCAATGTGGTATAGTTACGTATATTTTTTGAATTAAAGTATTCTATTAATGTTTCAAAGGAAATAACTTGTTGAATGACATTTGTTCTATCTAAACAATCCAAACAATTTGTTCTAAAAGTACCTGATTGTTCAGAAATTAGTCTTGAACTATCTAAATCGTACAGGAAATAGTTGAAATCTTTAAAAGATTCATCTAATAATGGCAATAATCTGGTTGCATCTGCATAGGTTTTAGACGTTTCGTGATGAAAATCAAAATTAGTAAAGAAAACTGAACCTGGAAGTTTTTTTTCAAGTTGAAGATAATGTTGTTTATAAGTTTTACTCAATTCAATTTCTGATGATCTAGTTTTTGATAATAAGTTAACTACATGAATCGGACCATATTTCGTAATTAGATTTTGGAAATGTTTTTCAAATGTTGGTTGTGTCGCATCAAAGCTTCTAGTAATTTGAACTTTTGGAGAAATGAGTGCAGTATCTTGCTCCCAGAATATTGGGATTGAACCACGAATTTGTGTGAATGCAAAAATTTGATGGTTATCATTGAAAATTAATTCAGTTTCAACAAAATTCGCAACATTACCATCATCGTCAGTACCTCTAACATTAAATCTTGTACCTGCTCTTTTCCATGATTGTTTTGAGATTATTGTCAGTTTTGAGTTCCTACCACCAATTGGCGTTTTCAAAGTTTCCGCAAAGCCTCTTATAACGGTTGTCAAGAATTGATCATTATCCAAAACATGTTTTTCCTTATCTGGTAAACTATTTCTGAAACTGATTATTCCTTCCATCATAAAATTGTTCCACATGTAATCCGTATGGTAGTTGTCGACTGATAGACTCTGATTTACATTAACGCCTCTATTTTGCAAAGTGCTTGTTAGGTCAAAATCCGAACTATAAAAGAAGGAGCCATCAGACAAAAGCTTTTTCAATTCCCAACATGGATGTTGGGGTACCCTTGGTGTGATATTTCCTGACTGTGGATCTTGCATATCATTTTCGATATTTGGATATCCGTTTGAATTCAAGTCAAGAAAATCCCAGCAATCGTTAGTTAATGAATGAAATTCAACATCGACAATTTTGTTGATGTTTTCATTCGGTAAAGGTTGGGCAGCATGGATCTTAGAAGTTATGACACAAAGAAATATATCATTATTCATTTCAATCAATCCTAAAAACCCATATGGTCTTGACCTCGATAATTGGTTGAAAGGTTGATTGTTGAACGATTCACGGGGAATGAGTTCGATTGCACATTTGCGGGTTTCTGGGATGTATCTGAAAAGAAGGACATGAGTGATGGATTCCAAGGCCAAAGTTCTCTTGGATCCTGGTCTAAGAAGAATGTTCATTGTCATGTAGTTTACGTGTAACGACAGAAAGAGAATGCAGGACGATGGTTGCGATGATGATTATGATAGTGACGATAGAGAGTGCTCAAAGGGAAGTACTCTAATAAAGAAGATTTGCAACTATTGTGAGTGTTTTGGTAGTTATACTGTTGGTTCGCGTTTTCTATAGAGTCTATAAATTTGTCAAGATCAGGATTGAGATCAGGAACAGAGTTGCTTGACCTTTTCATAGATGATGAAGGTCGTGCAGGTGGCCGGGACTACCCGCAGAAGGTTGGCAGCAAGGCCCTTGTAAAAGCCTCGTATTCCTTCGTTGCGGTATATGTAAAGGGCAAGTTTAGATGCACTTTGAAAATTCGAGGTATTGCTGATAATTTGTAATCTTGCTCGTATCACTTGCAAGGGATAAAATACACACGTTGATATCATTTTAGAAGAAGAACTTGCATAAAAATACTGCAATGTTGACAATTGGAATTCTGTATTCGTTGTAGCTATAACTGTGTCTGTGGTTGTGAGTGTATTGATATTTCGATCTGGATTTGAGTTTGCACTTATATTCGTATTTGGGGCAAAAGCTTGTTTGATCAAATCGTATAGGGACAATTGAACAGCACCTTGGGCAACGTTAAATAATGCAGGTGTCAGACCACGATAAAAGCCAACGAATCCTTCGTTTTTGTATATTTTGATCACACCATCCAATATTGATTTATAAGCACCGGGCTGGGATTTATTTGTAGAAATCATTCTCGTTTTGAGAACCCAGATAGGATTTGTTATGATTGCTGTTGACCAACCGGCAGCAAACGCGGCAGTGAGATAGTGCCAGGATTTGAGATTCTTGTCGCTGTGTAAATTTTGGGAACGGATTATGAAGTTTTTGTAGTGCCTATAGAAGAGGAAATACAAAGCCCAAGCAGAGGTTGAGCCTAGTAGATTGGGCCCAATACCCCTATATAGATTGGTGACAAAACGTGATGGTAAGAAGCGATTATTCTGTGAAAGTGAAGAGCTGACAAGGGAATGGTAAATTGATTGGATAGAACTTATTTGAGAGGTGGAGGTGGCATCCAATTGTAATCGCAGTTTAAAAAAATCCAAAGGATGTGCCAAAAGGGTTGTAAAAAAACCTGCGGACAGTCCGGCAATTGCCTCTGTGGTCCTTGACGGAAGAGGAGCAGCCATGCAGGCCGAAATGGGAAACTTGGTGGTGGTAGAGCCCTCGAAGGGAAGCAGGCAGACGAATATTCATGCTGTTGCTGCTGCTGCTGCTGCTGCGCGGATTGGTAAGCAAGATAACTGGAGAACAAAACTGCAAGTCACGTGCAGGTCACGTGCAAATTACGTAAACAGGTCACGTGCCGCGCCGCTTTTTTTTTTCTCGCCAGTTTTTGACTCTGTCCTGCCAGAGAATACGGGTCCAAGTCATTTATTATTGTGCCGTTTTTTCACCCTGTTGAGCTTCCTGTTTTCTGCGTTTACCCTGGTCCCGATCATCTGCACATGCCATTTCCACTGGCAGCTTCTTTTTTCTTCAAATTTTTTTGCTTTGGTTCTCCCCCTTTGCATCCTGTCTTCAAAATTGCCAGTTTTGCTATAACTCAAAAATGTCTCAACAATTCAAAAGACTCAAATTAGAACTTGTGAAACCAGTTCCTAACGATTACGAAATCTCACGTAACCAGGTTCCAAAACACATCTCCAATGTTGCATTAGAGGCAGGTATAACAGCTGACGAATTAGAACCTTATGGTGCATACAAGGGTAAAGTCAAATTGGACGTACTGGAAAGATTAGAGGATCTAGACAATGGTAAATATGTCTTAGTTGCAGGTATCACCCCAACTCCATTGGGTGAAGGTAAATCAACTACCACTGTTGGTTTAGCCCAAGCAATTGGTGCTGTTTTAGGTAAGAAATGTTTTGCCAATGTTAGACAACCTTCAATGGGCCCAACATTCGGTGTTAAAGGTGGTGCTGCAGGTGGTGGTTATTCGCAAGTTATTCCAATGGATGAATTCAATATGCATATTACAGGTGATATTCATGCTGTCGGTATGGCCAACAATCTAGTTGCAGCAGCTTTAGACACTAGAATGTTTCATGAAGCTACACAAACCGATGCAGGATTATTTAAAAGACTATGTCCTGTCAAAAAGGATGGTTCGAGAGATATCCCAATTGGTTTAACCTATAGAATTAAGAAATTAGGTTTAGATATTAACAAAATTAATGAATGGACAAATGAGGAAATTACAAAATTTGTCAGATTGGATGTTGATCAAAAGACAATTACTTGGAAGAGAGTTTTGGATTTAAACGATAGGTCATTGAGAGGAATTACAATTAACGAAGCGCCAACCGAGAAAGGTTTAATCAGAAAAACAGGTTTTGATATTACAGTTGCAAGTGAGATTATGGCAATTTTAGCATTATCTACATCCTTGAAGGATATGAGAGAAAGATTTGGTAAGATTGTTGTTGCATCATCAAAATCTGGTGATCCAATCACATGTGAGGATTTGGGTTGTGCGGGTGCACTAACTGCAATTATGAAAGATGCAATTAAGCCAAATTTGATGCAAACCTTAGAAGGTACACCGGTTTTCGTTCATGCGGGACCATTTGCCAACATTTCAATTGGTGCATCCTCAATTTTGGCTGATAAAATGGCATTAAAACTTGCGGGTACTCCAAAGACCTATACCAAAGAACAAGTTAAATCAGACCAAGGTTATGTTATTACAGAAGCAGGATTTGATTTTACAATGGGTGGTGAAAGATTTCTTAATATTAAATGTCGTACATCAGGCTTAAAACCGGATGTTATTGTTATCGTTGCAACTGTCAGAGCATTAAAAGTTCATGGTGGTGGAGCTGAAGTGAAAGCTGGTGTTCCATTACCATTTGAGTACACCACTGAAAACTTAGAAATGTTATCAAAGGGATGTGCGAACTTACAAAAGCATATATCAAATGCAAAACAGTATGGTGTTGATGTTATTGTTGCGATTAATAAAATGTCAAGTGATACAGATGCAGAACATGAAATTATCAGGTCCAAATCATTGGAAGCGGGTGCGATTGACGCAATTGTATCTAACCATTGGGAAGAAGGTGGTGAAGGTGCTAAGAATCTAGCACAGGGTGTTATCAAATGTGCAAATAAAGAGTATCCTGATCAGGATATCAAAGAATCGTTTCATACACTATATTCACTTGAAGGTACTATTGAGGACAAAATTGAGGCGATTGCTAAGAAAATGTATGGAGCTGGATCAGTTTCCTTCAGTGATGTTGCAAAGGAAAAAATCAAAGAATATACCGCACAAGGATTTGATAAGTTACCAATTTGCATTGCCAAGACGCAATATTCGTTATCTCATGATGCAAAACTAAAAGGTGTTCCTACCGGTTTTGAATTCCCGATTAAGGATATCAAGGCAAGTATAGGTGCAGGATATTTATATGCGTTGGCCGATAAAATTATGACTATTCCAGGTTTAGCTACCAAGTGTGGATTCATGAATGTGGAAGTCAATGAGAAGGGTGAAATTGAGGGTTTGTTCTGAAAATTATTTAATCTATATATTTATTTACGTGACTGTCTAAGTAAGAAAGAGAGCTATGATTGTTGTTGGACTGAAGACCATCTCCGATTGTTAGCGGAAGGAGGAGAGGAAAAGTTGCGGCTATGTCTATTTTTTCTGGTGCTATTAGATCTACCCATTTCATTTGAACTCACTCGTTTTCTCAAATCTATGTATGTGTCATCAGGTGTGGTGGAATCATCAAAGTTGACTGAATGTCTGTATGAATTTCTTTTCCTACGATCTTTTTTGTTTAAATTGCTGATATTATTGTTAATATTATTGGGAGTATTGTCAATATTATTATTAGTGTTATCATTATCAGTGATATTACTGTTAGGGTTGATGTTGATGTTGATGTTGCTGTTGCTGTTGCTGTTGCTGTTGCTGTTGCTGTTGCTGTTGCTGTTGCT
>JAJMCN010000068.1:0-13838 GCA_030573035.1 Pichia nanzhaoensis | reverse complement strand
CTCTATTAGAAAGCCTATCGACCACTGCTATTACTGAATCAAAACCTCTCGTATCCACGGGAATGCTCCAAAAAAGTCTAAAGTTACATTTGCTCATCTGGCAGTGGGAATATGTAAAAGTTTTAAAAAGGCCCTGTACGGCCACATTGGATGGTTTTGCTCGTTGACAGTGAGCATATGTGGCAACGTACCTTTCAACCGACTTCATCATTTTTGCCCAGTAGAACGACCTTGATAGCAATTTGTAAGTCTTACAGTATTTAAAAAGATCAGTGGTTAATCCATCATGGCATTGTCTAATTAAGTCTTTTATTAGACTACCAACACTTGGGACACAAATACGTACAAAATTCTCCTCGCTTGTAACTTTATAATAATGCAACCTCTTTATAACGTTAAAACGCTTAGCATAGTTTTTTATCTCAAATAAAACCCTTCTATTGCTAGCTAGTACACCATAAATGGTCCTAAACTTTTATCTTGGTTATATCCGCTTGTAACATCTGATTGGATCCTAATCAATCACTACCTGTGATACTGCAACATCCTCAATGCTTATTTCCAATTAATCTACTTGTTGACTGTCAGGCTAAATTGCTAATGCACCTGCCGGCGTATTTGTCTCACTTTTTATATATTTTATAATTAATTCAAATTGACTGGAAAAATCTAATCATCTGGCTAGCCAACCTTCATTCACTTGTTTCAAATAAATTGACAAATGGTGATCATTACAAATTGAAAACCGTCTGTACAATAAGAAGCTTTTTAAGTTCAGTGATAATAGCGAAAAACTTTTTTTTTCAAAGAGTAATTGGGCTCTGCATAGGATAACCAATTCGATCCATATTGAATAACTTCCAAAAACTTGCCGCTTTCATGTAGTTGTCCCAGCACAAAACCATGACCACTATAGCTTGCATCCGTAGTAATTTTAAATCGGCATCCTTCTTTAGATATCAATGCTCATGACACAGGTGCCATTATCTTTCCTTCCAGTTGTTCAAAAGCTTTCTCCTGGTCAGTACTCTAATCAAATTTTTTAGTACTAAAAACATCATTGGGCCCGTAATGTTTGCATAACCTTGTATAAAATTTCTATAAAAACCTGTTAATCCCAAAAAGGTCTGACACTCTTTTATTGTTTTAGATACTGACCAGCTTTATACCTTCTCCACCTTCTCTGAATTCGTCTGTACCTTCCTATTACCGATGATAAATCCCAAGAACCAATCTGCCTGAAGTAGAATGCACATTTGCTCGCCTTAGCGATCAATGACTTCGCGTTTAATTCAAACAGCACTTGTCTTACGTGTTCCTTATGCTGCTCTACTGAGTCTAAATAAATGGCAATATTGTCCAAATAAACCAGTGCAAATTTACCTAAAAAAGGCCGCAACACTTGATTAATAAATCTCTGGAATGTAGCTAAAGCTTCTGATAATCCAAAGAGCATAACAATCCATTCAAAATAACCAATATTTGTACTAAATGCCGTTTTTCCAGCATCCTTTTCTTCAATTCTTACTTGAAAACATACCGACAACAATTCCAATTTTGAAAAGACCTTAGCATTACCCGCTAGATTTAGTATTTCATCAATATGAGGAAGATGAAATTTGTCCTTTACTGTAGCTTCATTTAACAGCCTAAAATCAGTACACAATCTTAGTGATCCATCTTTTTATTTTACAAACAATACAAGTGCATTAAATGGAGAGTCACTCTGTTGAATAAACTTTTTTTCTAGGAGTTCGTGCACTTGCTTATCAAATTCTTGTCTTTGTTCATATGACAGCAAATATTGCGCTTCATGAGTGAGTTTCTTTTCTTAAAGCAAGGCAATTCTATGACGTATGTTTCATTCCGGTCGCAAAAATATTGGTAAGTAATTTGTGATTTTTTGCTTAAATCTACACAAAATACATGCACTGGCAGATCAATTCCCCTCGGCGAAAAGTCGATATCGACTGATTAAATCTAAAGTTCTATTTTAGGTTCGTTTACCTGGATAGTTTGTACTAATAGAAGACCGTCGGTAGCTTTCTCAACCGACCTTTAATCCTGCATTTTATCAAGCTTTTGAATGTTTTCAACGTTAGAAAGTGTTTTGGTGATTTATTTTGATTCCCCGGACTTTGCTTCACAAGATCCAACGATCATGTTCATGCTTATTTTCACTTTTTCCAACGGAATCAAATCTCGGTACTGTTTGGTGAAAGTTAAACCTAATAACAAT
This sequence comes from Pichia nanzhaoensis, assembly GCA_030573035.1. Lineage (NCBI taxonomy): Eukaryota > Fungi > Ascomycota > Pichiomycetes > Pichiales > Pichiaceae > Pichia > Pichia nanzhaoensis. Next base: position 11,599 of record JAJMCN010000068.1, on the reverse strand, counting down.
TTTACTAATTCCATTAACTATATAGGTTATTTTTTCAATAGCACGCGAGTTCTTGAGTCCGATACAAAATTTAGTTACTAAAATGCCTATGGCTCGCAACATATTACCTGAAGCTTTGACAGCGATTTTCTGGATTGTTTTAGTAAAACCTCTTAAATTGTTTTCACTCACAAACACATCGGAACTACATTACAACTTTCACCTGAATCAACCAAAGTTATAAATTTATCGCCTGAGGCAAAATCCACTGAAACTCTCAATGCCTCAACAATTTCAACCTGATATTCATTGAGACAGACCAGCATTTTTCTCCTGAATAGATTGCCTATGTTCTTTTAAATTCTCGGTACATCTACGTTTAAGATCGCCATGCTTCTTGCACTGGAAACATTTGTACCGAGAATAGTCATTAGGTCTTGAGTTGAGCATATCGACTTTGTCGATTTCCACGGGCTGCAATTTTCCATAAAAGGAATGAGCTACTGAACCCTTATGTAACCTTTTACCAAAATATCCATATGATTTTTTAATTGCTTTACCTGCCATATTGACGCTACGAATCTGCAAAGCTATGCTAATTTTCTCCGCCAGAATTGTAGGCTGTTGAGTCCTAGCCAGTGACTTAATTGGAAATATTATCCCAAATAGAAATAAAACATGCATCAATTTTTTGTTAACGTAGGAAGGTTCAACTTTTCATTCCAGTTCTTTGAAATAACCAACTTGGCACTGATTTTGTTTGTTTTAATGAAGTCAACTTTTTAATTTTGGTCAGATAGTTAGCCTCCAAGCATGTATCTTTGAACATCACTTTCGAATCCGGATAAATACCTTTCGGTGCTTTTTATGAAAAGCCCACCAAATCTGAGTGGCATCTAGATGATTAGCAAAATGAAGGGCTTTAGTTTTACCTTCGTACATCTCCTTTGATTCAAAACTACTTTCCAACTTTGGTAAAACTGAAAACACCATTTTTGGTTTGAGAAACCCCTTGATTGTAGTGAGTTCATGCAAAGCACTATTTCCGGCATTGCCAGTGTTTGGAAAGCTGTGTTTAGTTTAAAATTCTTTTACTGCCTGGAAAGCCACCGGTGTCAGATGTCTCATCATTTTCCAGAAGAAATTTCTCCACTCATAAATATTATTATCCACGTCGTCTAACGCCTGCTTTAGTGTTCGTCTAAAATAAAAGCTGACACGTTGATTACTTTTTACTCACCTTGGCTACAAATACCTCCTGCCGGTTAACAAAAACAAACCGGTGCTACCACTTGTTACAAATCGTAATCGGGAACAACTCACTTAAAGAACGCCTGAGTGGCCAAAGAGCTAGCCAGAAGAAGCTTGTATAAAGGAGGTATATAGATTAGTAATTCATGCTAAAACGGGATACTAGCCCTTGTTTATATAGGTATGGTTGCTGTGGGGCTTGACCCGTGACTTTAGCCAGACTTATCTATGGGCTTGCTTATGCGCTTGATCTTGATCATTACACAAGGGATAAAACCCGGTACATGAGTTTATAAAGGATTAGTTGGAGTATGCGATTCCCAAAAAATACATGTGACCAGAAAGACGCCAATATACGCACTGGTGTACGAAGCCATAAGGGACACTGTGATAATTGAGTAATTTTGGCTTGAATATCCTTGTTACTCTAATTATCCACTAACTTCGTTATTTTATGACAGACACTATACAACGTACTATGGAGCAAAAAAGTTATCACCATTTAAACACAGTTATACATTACCTGTCTTCAGCTTACTAACGCATTGGTTTACAAGGAAGTTAACGCATTATAACAATCATTTTTTTGATGCCATATCAATTTAAGGCTTTACAACACAACTTAGCCCGTGCAAAGGATTTTTATTCTTGCAAGAAAAAATATTGATTCCTACAAAGGTGAATAATAATGCGTTAGTATTGCAGTTAAGATCTGCATTAGATAATGCGCTTCATGTGGTGTTGATGAATATGGTTTTTGCCAAAATTTTATTAAAATATCTATGCGGAAAACGCTTTTGGTTTAACGTTGTTGAACTCGATTCGTCCTGATTATTCTGGCATTGGTCATCGTCAATTGTAAGACCAAGTTAAAAAGGCGTGTAATGCAATGATGCACAAACAGGCGTCCCATGAATCATCGGTAGCTCTACTCAAAATTGGTTGAGCACACTTTGAAATTAGCTCTCAATTTAACCTAATGACGGGCTTGTTTTATCTTACTATGTTCAACTCATAACAAGCGAACGGGAAGATATTGGATGTTCCGAATCCAAACATAAGTTTTTCAGCAACTGAAAATACGTTGCAGGAGTTTATTCCAACCATCACGTTTTTGCAATGTCTCTTTGATTGCAAGGACAAAAGTGCAAAAGGGTGGTTGTTTGTTTTCGCTCATGAATGTTAAGCACCCACCTAGGCGTAGCGTAAAGAAGATTCAAATGCTCCTTCTACTACCTCTGTTGAGTCTGGTGTCTTTTGAGCTGTATCTTATATTAATAAAAAAATTGGTGCTACTGATGGGTACCCTTTAGATGTTGGCTTTTTGTTACATATTACTGAACACAAAAACCGCTTCACTGGTTTTACTCCTTGCACTAGTTCGATTACTGAAATCTTGAAGGTTTCATTGTCAATCAAAGAAACCAGCTCTATCCGTTCTCGTAGATCCTTTACTCATGAAACTATTCCAGTCCGATAGTTGACTTATGCTTCACATGCAACTCGAATTTTAATTTTGATTAGAAAGGTCTTTCAAGCAGGTAGATATATATTATATGTGGAGCTAGTGCAGTTTATTTTACTTCGCACAGTAAGAAAGCTTTATTCCAGGTGGATACTTTAGATCATTTTCAGTTTTACGCATTTGATTTTCTAACAATATTGAATCAAACGTTATTAATTGAAGCACTGCACACTAATATGCATGTTTTTTGTACTTATTCATCTCCTTTGATTAAGCCAAAACTTAACTAAAGCTATGGCACCAAAGTGATTGATTGTTTGTCATGCTCCACTGGTGAGTCTACAAAAATGTTCTCACAAGTTCTTTCCATTCCGTCACCTACTACTCTATTGCAGCTCATTCATGTCGGTGTATGTGATTTCATCCCTGTTTTTAGGCGACATGAGGAGAAAGATTTTCGTATCATTGTGAATGCTTTTTTTAGGTGGCGTCAAATAATTCTGATGCCACTCAAATCTTAATGTGTTTTTAAAAAATTATATTGTTTCTACGGAAAACTACCTTTTGTTAAGGGGTCTAAAAGTACATACGCCTTGAACTGTTAATGGAAAAGTTTTGCAATAAAGAACTGTCGAAAATTTTAACCAACAAACAACATTGGATAGTTCAAGGAAATACCAGAGTATTATTACACTTGTCCCAAGCATCCTCCAGGTTCCGATTCAAATCTGACAAAACAGCTGAGTTTTTGGTCAATAAATATACCTCATGCATTTACCTAACTATTTGTTATTTCATTCTTTAGAACCAAAGTTCTATGATGCGGTACCGGGTGAAAAAAAACCCCTTGCGTTTTTCCAGTCACACTTTTGATGGTATCTTTTTAAGATATAGTCCTGTTCATAAAGACTATAAATGCTATTTTCACATTGAATGATACGGTAATGTTAAGTAATGCTAAGTTTAGTAAAAAAATAAGGTTTCTTCCATGGTTACACAAGATACGTACTTATTCCTAACAATATGTATACATTTCGATCTGCTATTTTGTTTGGATCAGCTACATCTGGTGCAAAAGATATTTCTACTCAATAAATTTCAAATACTGCTTTCTCTAGTTTGCATCTCCACCAGGACTTGGTATCCTTCAAGTACAAAATAAACGGAATCGGTGAAACTGCTGCCTCCTGAACATGTCAGTGTGGCTTTTAATCATGTTCATATAACAATTGAAGCAACTATTTTGAATTCAATAATAAGCATCATCCAAATGTTGATGCTATTACTGAAGTAAATGTTGACTCTACTGGTGACGGTAACGCCAGTATTGACTATACATCAAATGTTGAGCGTATTTTGAAAGTTGAGAGTCCTGGTTTTGAAAAAGACACAAATGTTGTTGCTTCATCTACCTCTACTTCTGCCGCTATTGATAATGTGTCTGACTCTGAGTATGTCACATTTTTAGGCCTTGCTGTTAATGAAGCCAATTATTATATTTTTCAACATGGTAGAGTATTACTACCGCTCCTATATGAAGTTGATAATTTGGTAAAAAAAAAAGCGGATAGTGACCCCCTTCAAGTTCCTGATAATACCCTAACCGTTCCTTTTAAACCAGTGTGTGGGGGGGTAAGCTACAAACGTTTTTTGCTCATCTCCTTCGCGTATGGTTTATTTTATGGTACCATATTCCGTAAATAAAAAACCCCAGAGTGTTGTTTGCATTGGCTGCTTGGTTTAATCTGCATATTCATTAGATGGATATGACTATTACATTGTTTAATGAAGATCTCAAAGAGGAGGTCTACATGACTATCCCTTTGGTCTTCAAACACAAAGATGTCCAAGGTGTGTCGCTTTCGCTAGGGCTTGTATGGTCTTAAACCAGTACTTCTATGGTGAAATCTAAATAAATAGTACTTTGGATGTTGGCCTTATTATATAAGTGGTTGAATTTTATGATTACTGCAGACTGTGTGTTATTGTCGGCTCTCTAATCTTTTTCATCACCAAAGAACAAAGCATATTGACATCAGGCATCATTTTATAAGACATTGTATACGGCCGGTAAAAGCTGTGAAGTAATATCAAGAAACACTGAAAACTCCATTGCTAATATGTTGACAAAAAATGATTAATTCTAGCTTGAATATCCATAGTTACTTTAATTTCCTATCAACTTTGTTGCTTTATATCGGACAATATATAAAGTACTTGTGGAGGAGGAAAGTCTCCTCCATTTATATATTGTTATATATTACTTATCTTTAGCTTATGAGGCATTGTCTTGTCAGTATGTTACGGCACTATAACGATAAGTGTTATAATGCCTTACAGCACAAAGACTGTAAGAACCAACTAGATATTCTAGAAAAAAACCTCTGGTATTTATAGACAGGCGCTTGCCCAGTGTAGTCGCATACTCATCATTTGCTTCTGGAAATTACAGATTACCAGATATTATTTCAATATTTTCTTTGAGATTCTTTTCATGTGAATCATCATGAGGTATTAATTACACAATACAATAAACAGGAGAATGAAATAGCTATCTATTTTAACATGGTTCATGATTCTTATCGGAGTATAGCGGAGCTGGATAATTTTGATTTGATAATTATGTAGTAAAAAGTAATATCTTGCAAAAATGTATAATAAGTAATGTAGCATTTCTACAAAAAAACAACAAATTCCTTGTTAGCTCAGTCGGTAGAGCGTTCGGCTTTTAAGCACTTTACAAAAAGTCGACCGAAATGTCCAGGGTTCGAGCCCCTGATGAGGAGTTGGGTTTATTTTTTTGAGTAATGCTTTGGTTTTTTTTTTGTTTTTTTTTAAAGTGTGTTTTTTTTTGTCCACAGATTGCCTTACATTTTGCTGTTGGTAAAAACTTTAATTGGTAATGATAGTATAATTGATACTGTTAACAAAAAATGTCTACTGTTAATACCAGTACGCAGATAAAGAACCAACAACGCAAAAAGACTGGTCTTTTCTCCAAAACTATTGGTCAATTACCAAAATCTTTGCTTACTGCAAACACTGTGGCAATCAATTCAAAACGAAGGAAAATTCCTTTAACATTTTTACCACCAAGCACAAATTCTCCACTTTTTGTCTATAATAACGATTACGACCAACGTTCATTTTTGAGTTTATGCTCTGGATCACACATAGAAGATAATGAATCTGTTGTTCAGGACAGTTTAGGAGGTGATAATGAATCGGTTTCAACCTTTAGATCTTTGCCGTCTACGCTTGGCGGTAACGATAATGAAATTGAAAGTATTCACCAATGGCTTGATGAGGAGAGAGAAAGAAGAAGTCTACTGAATGAATTTGCTCATGAGTCTTATGGTTCAACTGATGATAACGATGAAGATACAAAACATGTTAATAAACTGTTCCCCAATAATAGTCCACGGAGCAGGAGATCATCATTTTTGAGCCTCGAAGGAATAATAAAGGATGAAGAAGAAGAAGATTTTGCAGAAGAAAAGGCTACTGTAGAAAAAGAGCTTCAAAAACTATGCAGCTATTCTGTTCCATTGATTATAACGTTTTTTCTTGAACAAATATTCTCTTTGGTGTGTGTTGTATTTGTAGGCCATTTAGGAAAGGAGGAGCTAGCTGCAGTATCTATGGCATCAATGACTTCTACAATTGTTTTGGCAATATTTGAAGGAATAGCCACTTCATTGGATACTTTATGTCCTCAAGCATATGGAGCCGGACAATACAAATATGTTGGAATTCATACTCAGAGATGTGCTCTATTTTCGGTGACCATGTTCATTCCAGCAGCATTATTTTGGTATTTCAGTGGATGTTTTCTTTCTTTATTAGTAGAAGATAAGAAAGTGGTTATGCTAGCCCAGCAATTTCTTAGAATTCTTATCCTTGCGGGACCCCCATATATTTTGTTTGAGAATGGTAAAAGATTTCTTCAAGCACAGGGTATTTTTGATGCTAGCACGTACATTCTTTTCATAACAGCCCCTATGAATGTATTTCTTAATTGGTTATTGGTGTATTCTGAAACCCTGGGATTAGGTTATATTGGAGCACCCATTGCTTCGGTTATAAATTTTTGGGCAATGTTAGTCCTTTTGGTTCTATATGTTGTTTTTGTTGACGGATCAGAATGTTGGGATGGATTTACGTTTGAGGCATTCAAACATTGGTATGACCTATCAAAACTTGCAATTCCTGGAGTCATCATGCTTTTGGCAGAATCCTTCGCATATGAAGTTCTCACACTATTTGCATCAAAATTCGGTACATCCGCTTTGGCAACTCAATCTGCATTATCTTCAGTTGTTTCATTATTGTATATGATTCCATTTGCAATTGCAGTGGCATCGTCAACGAGAATTGCAAATTTCGTTGGAGCTAGGAATATTTCAGGTGGTCGTATTGCAATTAATGTTGGATTTTTTTGCTCGGCGATTGTAGCTTTGATGAACTCCGCAATTATCTTTTTTGGTTCTGAACATATAGCCCTTCTGTTTACGGATGATGAGGAAGTGATCTCAATGTTTGTTAAGCTTTGCCCTTTAGTTTCGATATTCGTTATTTTTGACAGTCTGGCATGTGTTGCGAATGGAATTTTGAGAGCACTTGCACTGCAAATCATTGGCGGTTTATTAAGCTTGGTAGGCTACTACATAATTGCGGTTCCACTGGCAATATTCTTAAGTTTCAACTTAAACTTGCAATTATTAGGTCTTTGGTTAGGTAATGGAACTGGTTTGCTTACTATCGCTATAACCGAGATTTGCATCATCTACAACGTAAAATGGGAAAAGGTGATCGAAAAAGCCAAATCATTGGCAATGCATGGGGATGCCTAACTTTTGGGATATATAACATGTATCATGTATAAACCTTCACTTTCCAACAAAACTGCATAAATCTTTAGATGATTATAAAAAGAGTATCTTGTTTGTATTTACTCAGAAGATGGAGGATGATGCCAACCCCGTTCCACCTACTAAGATGGTGAAAGACTTGTGACACGCCCCACCTGGCCACTCAAAACCAGGATAAAACAAAACAACGATTGTTCAGACCAGCCACTCGTCTTTGTGTCAGAAGGCAAGGAATAGTAGTAAAAAACGACTCTACAAGATGTATGAGTTTTTTTGAAACGATCATAAAAAAATGATTGCGCATAATTTCCGGATGGGGAACCCAGCCACCTTGTTTGGTGAGCTTGTGTTGCTGGTATTATGAAGGGTTCAGGCAAACGTTATGATGTTTATGTTTTACCCCATTACATTCTGTTGTTTACCTTTTGATTCTACTGACCAGTTATGCTGATTTTTCTTGATGTGAGTGGATCAATAGTCGGTGTCTTTTGTTTACCTTTCATGCTTTTCGGTGTTTTTTTTGCCTGAGCGTGTTCAATCATTTATGATTTAAAAACGATCACGATTTTCTTCTTTCTAATAAACCTCAGGGCCGTCTCATTTTGTATAAGGTATTTCTTCTAATTAGCCTTTTTTAGCAATCAAGTACTTTTGAAAGAATTTCAGTTTAATACAACATTACGAAATGAAACTTTCAGATATTTTTTATTTAACGTCCTTCCTTCTATCTGTGAAAGCCGATGGCTACACTCCAGGTGACAATTATTCAACTTTCACACCAACCGACGGTTATCTTGACAATGCCACCACACAATTTACACAAACCTTTGGAATTGCAATAAACCCAATACTTTCATCTGTTTTATTATCATCTGTCACTACAGCGTCTAATGGTGATGTGATTGTCACTCAAATTGCAGATGGTCAAATACAGGGCACCACATCAACGCCATCACCATTTGTCGCTCCATTGGTTACCCAAATTGGAGATGGTCAAATACAGGGATCTATAAATAATCCCTCCACACCAACTTTTTATATTCCGGTGGTTTCTCAAATTGGTGACGGTCAAATACAGGCAACGACTTTAACTACTGTAACAAGAAGCTCGTCATCACAGTTATTATCCTCACCATCATCTGCCTCATCCTCGGAGCAAATTGATATTATCACAACGAAGGTTACAAAAGTTGTAAAAACATATGTGACTGTCCTTTATTCAGGAGAAGATTCATCATTCACAGGATTTTCGCAAGATCAAACTACCACTTACACTATCACACCAACAGATACAGTTATTTCAACTATAATCAACTCAGCTGCTGAGGAAGAGACCACAACGTATACGATTACCCCAACATATACAGCAGTTTTGACGGTCACCACACCAACACTTTCAACGCTGGATCCGACAACAGTGCTCGTAAACAGACGTCAAGTTGATACATTCTCAGGTGTTGAGATTCAAAAACGCCAGCTGGCAACGACTTGTTCAACAGACTCATCTCTTGCAATGACCTTGGAAGATTCAATTTTGATTGATTCCCATGGTAGAATTGGTTCAATTGTTGCAAATAGACAGTTTCAATTTGATGGACCACCACAAGCGGGATCTTTATATACTGCAGGTTGGAGTATTGTTGACGGTAAGTTGGCATTGGGTAAGTCCACTACATTTTACCAATGTTTATCAGGGAACTTCTATAATCTTTATGATTACAGTATAGGATCGCAATGTACAGCCGTCGAATTAGACATCGTGTTATTACAAGGTTGTCAATAAGTAAAAGATGAAGTTGATGGACTGAAATTGAACCTCACAGCCACACATTCTCGATTCAGACATTAACCTTGATATGCTCGATCAACTTGAAAAAAATGTATACTAGTTTTGTTTATTTGCCTTTAATATATTACAGAAGAATTTCTCGTTTTTTTATACATTCTTAAGTAGTGCTTTTCATATATTATCTTGATTCACTTTTAGGTATTTTATAAAACGTATGTGCAACCAAATCTTTTGCAAAAAATAAAACCAATCTACGGTTCTGTTTGTGTATTAGAAAAGAGGCACCGATAGTAAAATTTGTCATCATTAGAATCAATCATCAAAGTCTCTTGCCTTTTTTGCCACCTTTACCACCATTCTTTTTGGATGCTGATTTGTTAACTCTTTTTATATCATTATCATGTCTGTCTCTACCAGTTTTCTTATAGCTTCTCGATGATTTGCCAGCATCCTCCAATGCTTCTTCTCTCTTCCTCTTCTTGCAATTAGGTTTCTTCTTGATCTTTCCAAATGCTTCCAGTGTTCTGTTTTTGTCATCCTTCTTTTCTTTTTCACTCATAAACCAGGTTCTTTTTGGTCTACTTTCAATTTCTTCTTTATACTTTAACATGTTCTCACCTTTCTTTAATTGCATTTCAGCGGCTAAGACTTCCTTTTCTTGTTTTTCTTCATCTATGATTTCTTGAATTATATCATCTTTTGACTCAAGAATTTCATTAACACGGTCAACTTCATCCCAGTCGGCATTACGACCAACTGCTTTACCCTTCTTACTTTCTTCAACATTTCTGATAACTTCTTTAACAATTGCACGTTCTCTCTTGGCTTCGCCGACAAAACTTATAGATAAACCATCTCTACCAGCTCTTGCAGTTCTACCAACTCTATGTAAATAAATTTCATGCGTTTTCGGCATATCAAAATTCACGACCACTTCAATTTTTGGAATATCTAAACCTCTTGCAGCTAAATCTGTACAAATTAAAACAGGAACTGTAGAATTTTTGAACAAAGTAACACTTTTTAATCTTTGCTCTTGTGATAAACCACCATGCAATTCACCAACTCTTAGACCTAATAAACCTAATCTAATTCTTAATTTATGACACATATCTTTGGTACTAACAAAAATTATTATCCTTTGTTTTGGATCAAGTTTTGATAAAATTGTGTACAATAACGATGGCTTCAAAGTCTCTCTCTTTCTAACCCTGATAAACTCTTGTATTAACCCGCTAGCTGATGTTTTTGGAGGGTCAATCATTATACGAACCGGCTTTTGTAATGACCAATTAATAAGCTGCTTAATCGAAGAATTCATGGTTGCAGAGAAAAGCATCGTTTGTCTCTTTTTTGGTAATAGTTCAACAATTTCTTCCATTTCTTTTTCAAAACCCTCTTCAAGCATACGATCAGCCTCATCCATAATGACAATTTCAACGTCATCTACTGAGAAAGATGGAGAATTTCTAATATGATCAATTAATCTACCCGGTGTTGCAATAACAATATCAGGCCGTTTCTTTAACTCTTGTTCTTGTTGTCTTAAATTCAAACCACCAACGGCCAATCCAAAAGTTAAATTTTGAACATATTGTCCAAGTTTTCTACCGACATCAGCAACTTGAATTGCCAATTCTCTTGTAGGAGTTAAAACGATGACTCTTGTTTTGGCAATTTTGGCTGGTTTGTATAGCAATCTTTCAATAATTGGTATAATATAAGCTGCAGTTTTACCAGAACCAGTAACTGCACCGGCAACAATATCTCTGCCTAAAAGCGCAATTGGAATCGAAGCAGATTGAATTGGTGTTGGTACTGAATAGTTAAGTGCTGCAAGTGCTTTGAGAATCGGTCTCGACAGTTGGAGTGACTGGAATGTCTTGTGTGTTTGTTCCTTTGCAGCTGATCCTTCTTCTTCATCATAGTACTTAGCCATTGCTTCAGCTGAATCCTTTTCTTCTTCCCCGTCTTCACGGCCATCATCCAAGTCTTCATCAGCACCATCATCATTTCCAACAAATTCAGTTTCAGTAACATGATCAGTTTTACTTTCTTTTTCTGCATTTTCTTTTTCATCTGTAATTTTAACACCCATCCCAAAGCCATCCATGGCTAATTCATCATCATCAAGACTAACTTTTTCTGATTCAATAACATCATCATCGGCATCACTATCAGTGGCGGCGTCATCATCATCATCATCATCATCATCATCATCATCATCATCATCATCATCATCAT
>JAJMCN010000067.1:0-16858 GCA_030573035.1 Pichia nanzhaoensis | reverse complement strand
AATATGAAAAAACTAGGCTCTAAAACTTTAGAAGCCTCTAACCGCGGTTATGTTGATGTAAGAAGTTAGAAAGCCCCACATATATTGGATAATCATCGCTGTTTACCACAATATAGACTTTGCCGAGCACGTTTTCAATAGGTTTTATTGCGAAAGGTTTGAAACCATTATCGCATAGCTGATAAAAAGCTTTTATATATAAAAAAAAGCAATAGCATAGAAAAATGTAGACAACCATACCAGCTGATAAAATATTAAATGGCCGTGATAACGAATCAACCGACGAAACTGGTCATATTGGTTATCATAGTTTTTATATGGAGATTGGCTGCAGTTACTACGACGTGAATCTCTACTTACAATTTTTGTCAGTGAAAGAACAAAACATGTTCTCTCAATAATCTTAAGAAACTAGTTGAATCTAAATCTGCCTGTTTAGAGGATTCCTCAAACGCTATACTGGATGACAACGCTACTTCTAAATATAACATGGCAGTGAGCTGTTTCACTTCAATGCTCATACAGATTACAAAACTATTCTTCCATAAAAACTAAAATACAATACAACTTTTAATTGAACTAAAAAAATGAATTAGATTTATCTAAGTACCTCTTTCTTAACCAAAAAACAACTGCGCCCAAACATACCAATGATACACCACTGGTAAAAAATGTTAGTGTTGAGCAAATCACTAAATTATTAACCATACTACTTACGCAATTTGAGCTGAAATCCATTGAGTACATCATATTCAAAAACATATTTCCAAAAATACTCGAACTCGAACAAACCCCCCATGTTGTACCCAAAATTTCAATTCCATATATACTTGCTAAAATTGCAGGGAATAAAGTGAAAACTGCAGAATTCAAAATTGAATTTGAAATAATAACAAATGAAAGTTTAATTGACAAAATCGGTGTACTTGATAAATAAATATGTGACATGCCACATAGTAAAACACAAACTGTAAATATTGTGATCCTTGATATTTTGCATGAGGTACAAAACCAGTCTGTAAATATCATAATTACGAATCTGGTAACTGTTGAGGAAATTGACAATAATTGTAGATTTGCGTCTAATGTCTTACGTAAATATAAGTTGCCCAATATTGCATTCAAGTTTGCAATAAAAAATTCTGTGGAACCAATTGACATCAAACAGCAAATCATTAACGGGTACATCAATGGGTCTAGTAAAAATCTATTCACTTTTTGTCTATAAGGAGAGAATGACATAGCGCCATCATTAGGGAAAGTGCCTGATGAAGATAACTCAGATAACTCATCTTCTAAATTTAAAACTGATGAATCCTCTTCAACATACCAAGACCTTGGAGTTCCAATAACTGAATTTTGCGGACTATGCAAGACTGTAGCTGCACCGCTTAATAAAGGTGAGGTTTCAAAATTAAGAAAATCTTCATGAAATGGGGTTAAAGATTCTTCACACTCACTTTCAAAATATTCTGTCCAATCAGTCAATCGACAACTCAAAAATGAAAGGATCGAGGAGATCATCAATAAGATTAGAAAAAATTTCAAAATACCAATAAAATTCATTTTTAAACTATCATACTCATCATTTACCGGTGAAAAATATCTGGAAAGTATCTTGATTTGTAGATATGAGGAGAAAGAAATCATCATGTTAGGTGTGCTAATTGATAAAGTTCTGTAGTATCTCCCAAATGATTTAGCAGAGTTAAGTAAACAACTAAATAAGAATGAGATATGTGAGCAACCCAATATAAAAAAACTTAAGTATATATAGTACTTGTGTAAACTATTTTGAACAACTAAGATGATCAAGTTGAAACCTAAAAAATAGCCGAAGAAAGAAATTATCGACAAAATCCATATACCCTTGGAATCGGCAATGTACCCACTTAATGGGGTGAAAAAATTCAAACCCAATACCTGAAATATAATTGTGTTATTGATGGTGGATTGGGAACATCCCAACACTTTCTGTAGCGGATCTGCGAATATAGAAAATAGTGTTAAAATTCCTAATGACAGACAGGCAATAATTGAAATTAAAAATGCTAAAAGGTATAGAGTAAATGCACCATATTTTTTGTACAGTAATTTTATACTGCTACTTATCATTTTTTTTTTGATAATGAATAATATAAATAATGCGTAGAATTAAAAACAATCCAAGCCGTTGAGAAAAAACAGTTACAGTATAGATATTTTGTGAAACCGATGAAGATATAAATGATGGTTTTTATATATGGAATGAAAAAGCTGCGGCACGTCGGAGAACTGACCAAATATCTCTTCAGAACGCACGTTGTTGGTATTGCTAAAGGATGGTATTTGAACCGGGCGCCCAGAGAGGTGTCCAGAGCTCACGGGCTGTGTGTATGGTCCTGAGATGGAATCTTCTATTCTCCTGCAGACGAGGAATACGCTCAACTCGGTCTCCCGATCTGCATCTTGTCTTATCTCCCTTATCGGCATACCGGTCACGTGATGGAAGAGAAGTTTTCTGCGCGGGACGTGTATTGATATGCTTTTCTTTGCCTTTGAGCAGGTTCACGTGTCGATTTATGATGTTGGCTGGGCGGCATGTCGTACAGGAGGCGAAGACAAGGACAGAACAGCGGAGATGATGGTGGTGTTAAGGGTCCATCCAGTGCTTTGACTTCTTTTTTAAAAGAGCAAGGGATAAACGCTGAACAAATCAGACAACGTTACGAGCAGACGCTACAACAAGAGCAAAGAGAAAGCGTCAATACAAATGGAGGCACCGAGCAAGTACATGAAATTCCGGACGAAGAACAACAAGGAAACTTGGAAGACTCGAATGTACCTTTAGATTTCGCCTTGGATTCAGATGAAGAAGAAATTAATGAGGATGAAAGTAGTATCCAATCTGGTGTAAAACGTAGAAAAACAGATTCAGAGGTAAACGGTGCAACATTGTATTGTTTAGAATGTGATCAAAATTTCAAAATTTCAGTTTATTCTAAAAAGATTGAAAAATACGGTAAAATTGGATACCTTTGTCCATCATGTTCAAAAATTCAAATAAGAAGGAATCGATTAGCTAAAAAGCACGAGATCGAAGCACGGAAAAGGAGAAAAAAAGTTGCCGCTGCTTTGTTAAACAAACAACAGTTTAGACTTCCCTCCCTTCAAGATTTTTGTATTAATATTATCACTGAAAATATCAAGGATGTCGAACTTTTGGGCGAAATTGGTAATCATAATAAAATGAAAATCTGCAGGATTTTAGCAAAAAATAGATCACTCAATAGCAAAACTCTCGGCTTATTTCTTGACAACAGTACAAAAGAATTGGAATTTTGGGATTGTTCAAAGGTCGATAAGAATTCTCTTGACAAAATTGCAGCCTTTTGTCCAAAACTTGAATCATTGACTTTGAACATGTGTGGTCAGTTTCATAATGATAATCTAGCATATTTTGGTAGCAAACTGCTAAACTTAGAATCACTAACTTTGAACGGCCCCTTTCTAATTAATGATGCTTCTTGGCAATCATTTTTTGAAAGTAATGTTGGTAAGAATTTAAAACATTTCAGTCTGAAAAATACTCATAGATTTTCAAACGATTCCTTAATCTGTTTATTGGAAAATTGTGGTAGCAACTTAGAATCATTATCACTGAGTAGATTAGATGGCCTAAATTCCAAAGCGGTTTATGATTTGTTGCCACATTTTTTATCCAATTTGAAACGTTTGGAAATTTCTTCCCCACATAATGAAAACATAGTTGACGACGATATGATTATAAACTTACTGGCCATTAATTGCGACACTTTAACTTCTCTGAATTTAGATAAATGTTCAGGTTTAACGAATAGATTCTTAACTGAGGGTTTGAAATTGTTTGGCTCAAATATCACCAAGCTATCATTAAATGATCTTGATCAAATTGATGATACTGGATTAAGCGAAGTTTTCAATGACTGGGACATTAATGGAGGATTAACTGATATTTCTTTGGAAAGATGCGTTAGCTTATCTGATCATTCCATATATGCGCTACTATCACATTCAAGTCAAACATTAGTTCAGCTGAATTTGAACAGTATTAAAAACATGTCTAAAAACGTTTTTTCAAAATTATCACGAAATGTTATTTTCCCATTGCTAACTTCAATAAATTTGGGTTTCGTAAGAAGTGTTGATGATTCAGTCTTGGCAATTTTTTCTAGAATTTGTCCCAAATTAAAAATACTAGAAGTATATGGTAATAATAGATGCACAGAAAAGGCTTTGATAAGAGAAAACCTTACGGTTATAGGGAGACAAACTGACAGTATATAACATTTATATAGATTCGTGTATATATTTCACATTCAAGTTAGCCTTTTCGACGTTTCTGAAACGAGGTAGTGGTGGCGCATCTTTGTCAGCAAAAGAGCTCTCACAAATTGGTAATGGATTGATCAGTGTTGGTCTACCTTCACATGATGCCGATGGATGGCCATTTTCTTTCACCAACCTTCTATTAATCGTATCCTCATCATTGTCATCGGCAAGTCTGGCCTTCAAAAAATGTTTCATATGCATAGAAGACTCAAAATCAGTTTCAAGTATATTTTTGACTATATCTTTTGCGTTGTTTTTCATTTCAACAATAGTAAAATTCTTAAACATAAATAATACGTATTCATCAATGAGCAAATTTATATCTGATATACTTAATGTTGTTGAAACTCTGACATGATCGACTATAGTCATTATATTTTTTTTATTTCTTTGACATGTTTCAAACTTGAAAAAAAAAAACCAATAAGATCTACTACTTTTAGTGGCGTATGTTTTAAAAAAGCTCATCAAAATATCCCTAGTCTGCTTGATATCTTTCTTTACTAGCCAGTAATATTTAGCGACGTTTACTATCAATTGCCCAATTGTCCAAAAATTCAAGTGGTGATATAATTTGTTCACATTAATTGATTTGATTTCCAGAATCTGTGAAGTGTGTGCTTTGTTCAATTTTTTTCTTTTCTCAGCGTGTTTTTCCAGGCTGTTCTCTTTGTTATACTTGTGAACACAACTAAGTACATCCTGCAGTAGTTGATCCACTGAATCTTTCTCAATTTCTATTAGAAAATCAATATACTTGGAAACGGGTTCGGAATCTGTTGGTAACTGCTTGATTATTGATAGAAACACTTGCTCACAATCCTTTATACTACCCGCTTTCAATTCAAGATATTTGATATACATGTACCTTATATCCTTTAAATCTAATGGAACAAAATGATCACATGCCTTATTAAATGTTAGTAATATTTGATTATGTTCAGCTCCATTCTGTATAAGGTATCTGGCAAATCGAATCCATATTCTATCAGATAAACACGTCGGTATTAATGCTCTTTCATATAATGATATAATTTCTTTATTTTTATTAATATTGTTTCTGTCGTTGTGATATTTTTCTTCGTAATCTAAATAGGAAGTCCAGTTATTTAATTGAGCAACTGTTATTACGTTCAAATCAAATTCTAATTTCACTGAACTTTCATATTGCCATTTATCCTGCGACCTCTGTTGCACTTCAAGTAAAATATCATTAAAATAATCATCAACCAATTCGTTTGAGTGTGACTCAATAAAATCGGTATAGTTTGTACTTTCTTCGTGTAAATATCTCTTTCGTTTAATATATTCTATCAACTCACCTTTTTTTATCAAGTCCATAGTAGTGAAATTATGACGCAATTTCATAAATTCTTCATTGTATTTGGCATATTGATGTAATGGTATCCTTATAATCCGTATTAGTATTTGTATGTAATCATCAGAGCTAGTTCCATATACCTTTTTGGCCCAATTAAGGTAAACATCCCAAAATTGGTGTGCTAAAAAATTATAACCAATCAAGTCTGATGCCTTAATAAAAATAGCGGACATTTGTTTATCTGTTTTGGTGGAATTGGTTAAAAGTGTAGTAATATAATCAAGCCAAATGTCTAATGAGGACGGAAACGCAATAACAGCACGATTCAGGAGGTCGATGGACGATCGTAATCCTTCTAATGTATACACCATTGCAACATATCTTCTCCAATATGATGTAAAATATGGGAATTTTGTAAGCAGCTTATTCATATCCGAGTACAGAAGTGATTTCAATTCAATTCTTGACTTCAATAATTCTTTATGGTCAGCTATAAGCTTTTCATGATGAGTGACAAGTTCATTCCATAATGATTCATTAAAAAGATCATCTTCCAGTTCTTTAGTAAGTTTTTCCCACTGTGGAAAATTATGAAGAATCGAACGATCTGCCATCAATGAGTTTATACTGCTTAATGGACAAGTGACAAGTTTTGCTGCCAAGATATACTGAGCAGAAAGATTGTCTCATGGGGAAAAACAAACATGCTCGTTTTGGTTTTTTTCAGCGATTCTCTTCAGTGGCAAATTGATATAAGCGGTCTTTACTTTTGATTCTCTAATTAAAAGAGAAACTTAGGTTAATAAATATTACCACAAAGGCACTACAAGCATGCAAGTTGTCTTTAAAGATTTTAAGAAAGACAAAATTCCAATTGAAATTGAAGCAGAAGAAACTGTGCTATCAGGAAAGGAGAAATTAGCTGCTATTAAAAATTGTTCTGCAGACCAAATCAAGTTTGTTTACTCGGGTAAAGTTTTACAAAATGAAAAAAGTTTTGAATCTTTTAAAGTCAAAGAAGGAGACCAGGTTATTTTTATGATTTCCAAGGCAAAGAAGATACCAGAACCAGTTAAGGAAGAAAAAACAAATACTAGCCAGACTGATCTTCCAAGTGCAGAAACTGAAACTGCAGCTTCAAATACAAATACGTCAACTGAAGCAAATGCTGGAACTGCAGAAGCTGTCACTGAATTTACAGCATCAACATTTGCCCAAGGCAATGTAAGGGAAACTGCAATTAAGAATATTATGGGAATGGGTTTTGAAAGACCCCAAGTTGAAAGAGCATTGCGTGCTGCTTTTAACAATCCAGATAGAGCAGTTGAATATTTGTTATCTGATATACCAATCACAACCGAACAAGCAGCACCTGTTGCCTCAGAGGCACCAGCAGATTTAACAACAGATTCACTTACTGTACCAGAAACAGAATCGGATACAACTACTCAACCATCGACTACAGCTCACGATGCAACACCTGCAGCGGGAAATTTGTTTGATCAAGCAGCATTAGCAGCAGGTGATGAAGGTGCAGAAACTAGTGGTGAAGGAGATATGATGAGTCAAGTAAGAGAAATCTTACAAACACAACCTGAAATGGCTGAAGTGGTTTTACAGCAGTTGGCTGCATCGAATCCACAAATTGCACAATTAATACAAACCAATCCTGAAGCATTTTTAAGATACATTACAGAAGGTGACCAGCAAGCTCTTGCGCAGGCTTTAGGTATTCCTCCTGAATACATTGAAGCTGCACAAAATGAAGAGGAAGCTGCCGAAGGAAACGACTCATACCAAATTCAAATTACACCAGAAGAAAACGATGCAATTACCAGATTATGTGAATTGGGTTTTGATAGGAATTTGGTGATTCAAGTTTACTTTGCTTGTGATAAAAACGAAGAAATGGCTGCAAACCTACTATTTACTGATCATGCTGATTAGAGCTAATGGTTAGAAGATGTATCGCTCAGATTCGTAGACTATACTATAGTATATATGTAACCTAAGCTTTTTTTGTATAATCACTACTCCATAGATTAATTAATTATGTAATACTCTGTAAAGAGAGTGGCTAGCCGAATAAAGTTTTGAAGTTCGTAACTACCGTGTATGTTCTTCTGTCTTCATCGGATAATGAGTAGTTTCCTGGCCTTTTTATTATAAAGCTCGACATACCTGATGCAAGAGCAGCTTTTACTTCTAATGGATTATCGCTCAGAAACAAGCACTTCTTCTTGTCCTCTCCATCTTTCAGTCCAATTGCTTCAAGAATCTTTTTATAACTTTCAACTTTTGTCTTATTACCAATATTGACGGTATCAAAATAGTCAGTAATCAATCCATTCATTTGTGCACATTCTATGTCACCGTTATCTTTAACTATCTTCACGTTTCCGAATAAAAGTTTTTGTGCTTTAACACTTCCGCTGCTATATATATAAAGACCGTTGCATAAGCCAGACCATAACTTCATTGCCTCTATCGCATCTTCAAATAAAGGCGCCATTATTGACCCTGTTGTATATCCGTTTTCCCAAATAAAACCTTGTAATTGCTTTAAAATTGGATCTTTGATATCATCTGCTACTAACTGCTTTATGTGACTTAATAGTTCTTCTTTGCTTTGATAATATTTCCTATCAAACTTGGTTAAAATGAATTGAATTTCGTCATTATCGGTCTTACATGGGTCCAATGGAAATTGATACTTTGAAAGATAAATGGGTAATTCCTTCAAAAAGTAAGGAAAAAGCTCATCTTTAACAAACGAAATCGGACATACTGTACCCTCTATATCTAAAATAACGTTATTGTACTTGCTTGTTTGCTCCATGTTGTGTTTCAGAAAAAATAGGATCTTAATGATCAACCACTTTTCGAATCTCTGAAACGTGGTATGTAGGCGAGATGAAATTTACTTCTGCATGAAAACAAATGTCAAGATTTCACGATTTCCACACTTTTTTTTCAAGCAGTCAATACCCAATATACTTAAACTCTTCACATTTTCGCTTGGCTAGTAAAGCGCCTTTCCATCATGACCGTGATGATTCATGAAACTAGTCATCAGGAGGGCCAAGAATCTTATATTTCAAGTGCACTTTCAGATTCGACAGAGTCTTTAAACACAACGGTTGTTCCGATAATTTTCAACGATAGTCTCCCAGAAAATCTGATGAAATATCCAACATCTAAATGCAATCGATGCAAGAGAGATTTTGCGCATCTGGGAGGTAAAAGTTTTAAAATGTGTGAGCATTGTAGAGCTTTGCAAAGACAGAGATCAAGGCGATGGCAACGACGAACTAAACAAAAGGATGGTGTTTGTACTAGATGTGGCACGAAACTTCCAACTGATTCAACCAAATATGTGTTATGTCAACACTGTCGTGACATGCTTCGGTCTAGAAAAGCTAACCGATACCTTGAAGGTAAATGTGTTCACTGCTCTGGACCAAATGATGAAGAAGGAATGTACAAGGTTTGTAAAAGATGCCGAGAAAAAGACAGACAGAGAAGACTAGCACTAGAACATGATGGATTGTGTAATAGATGCCAAATGAAACTTACGAAGGACCAAAAAAGTCATAAAGTATGTCTTTCTTGTCGAATGAAGAAGAAAAAAATAGATGTTCTAGCTGCATCTAATTCAATGTCTCCAGAAAAAGTTATCAGAAACATTGAAGCTAGCAAATTATTCTCAGACAATGATAAAACACCAGAAAATATAGGCGTCAATGGCAGCAATATCTCAGCGAAACAAAGTTTTGAAAGTAATACACAAAAAACAGAATCAAGGTTTTTTTTCAACCATTCAGAAGGAAATGATAAAACTAGCGGGAAAAGTGCCGATATACCCAACCAAGAGATTGTCAATAGCAAGTCGCTAAGCTCTGAAGCTTCTATTTCTCTATATATGTACAAAAATGGCGACACTAATAGTGCAATTGAAGAAACTGAAAACCGTCATACCAGTGGCGAGCAAGGAAATCTTCTTGAAAATGCTGTTGATGATGAAGGTAACAGCTGTGGTGATCACAACAATGATCCTAATAATGAAGCTAATGAATCACAGGATGATATTTCAGGATACGACGAAAATTTACTGATTACAAATGCTAATAAAGCTATAGATGATAATCTAATACTTTCGGATACCTTTAATATTCATCATGACCATTCACAGCTTAATCAGCAACTAAAACAACTTAGCCACTTTACAACGCATTCTTCTAACGTTGGCGGAGGTATTGGTGATGTTGATAAATATGATGATGAGTCGGTTCTTGTGGATTTGGATGGATTGGGCGTTATTGGAATAGACTATGAAATTGACGATGTTGAAGCAGATAGTGAACATTCTAGAGTCACTAATGCAGAAGATGAAGAGGAAAAGGAGACCATGCTTAGACATGTTCGTGCAGTTCAAGCAGGTTTACTTTCAAACACTGGTGAACCCAGCGATTCTGATATTGCAGCTGCGGTTGAGGCGGTTGCTGCTGCTGCTGCTGTGGCACATAGAAACGAGGAGCACGGGACTGCCAGTAATGATTGAGGGGAGTTTGTAGAAATTCGTTGCTTCCTATGATGCATAGTGTTATACAATATAGAAGATCACAATTAAAGTAAGCAATTCCAGCCTTTAAATTTTATTTTGTTAATTTTGTCACTATAGCAATTACTAGCAGTTGTATAATTGGGCGTTCCTCCGAATGCAAAAGAAAAATTTCGGGCACCTGTTGGATTCATGTCCGAATCACCTTCCTAAATGGGTGGTGGCTTTTTTTTGTTGTGAGAGCGACTTCCGGATATGCTTACATTTTTGACAGTTGACCTTTTTCTTTGGGGCTTGTCTTGAGTGAAGATTCTGGTCAGAAAAAACGGGCAACATGGACATGGAAAAGACCTTGGAAACAACATTTAATCGTGTTGTAGACTTGGTCAAAAGACACAGTGCACTGCATAAAGTGAATTTAAAGTACGGATATATTTTATTTTCGCTTACCATTCTATTGGTACTGACTAGAACATTGGCACTTTGGTTTTATCAGCGAGGATGGCAACGTTCTGGAAGATCTACAACAAGGTTGAAATTTTCTTCCCTTCCGACGCCTGTAACAATTGCTTTACTGGTATTAGTAATCGCAATCTTAGTTTCAGTTAAGCCTCATTTAGAGAAAATCACGGTATTGGTGAAAAGATTGGGTAGATTGTCTTACTCTCTGATTCCGTTAGATATTTTTCTTGCTGCTCACCCTGCGTGGTTTTCTATTGACAATTATTTGAACACTATTCAATTGCATAAATGGGTATCTAGGATCATTGTTATTTTGGGGATTCTTCACTCGATTGGATTTCTAATCTTCTACGCCAAAACTAGAGAGTTTGAAAAAGTTTTTCGGCCGGCAAACCTTCTAGGATTTATCACGTTTATTTTTGCTAATGTTATGATGATATTTTGGAAACCAATTAGAATGTTCAACTACCAATTGTTTTATGTTTATCATAATTTTTTCATGTTGGCACTAATCTTTTTAATTTTCTTTCATGCAAGACCTGGTGTTGCCTTATTCTTTCTTTTGAACATTGTATTAATAGTTGCACAGTTAGTTAGAACATACATGGGATCCAAAGATATCGCCATTTCTGAAATCATAGAGAATCCTGGAAGCAATTTTAGAATTGTTAAATTCCCTAAAAGCCTACTTCCAGAATCATACCTTCCAGGGAGCCATGTAAGGTTGGGATACAGCAAATGGACACCATCTTTTGCATTGTTTGCATCACATCCATATACAGTTGCAACTACATTTGAAAACCGAAATTTACTAGCTAGTTTGGTGATTAAAAAAACCAAATTTAAAATTGAGCCATTTGAAACGTACTCAATCCAAACAAATTTCAAATCGTCATTGAGTTTAAATTTTTTCAACACTGCTGAGAATGTCAATATTGTGTGTGGTGGATCAGGTGTTTCATTTGGTTTGGGCGTTTTTGAATATTTTAAACGTCGCATAATTGCTGATGGTAGAGATATTAAGCTTAAATTTATTTGGATCACCAAAAATGAGGAAGATCTGTTTATCTTGCAAGACTTACAAATAGAGGGTGCAGATATTTTCGTTACAAACAATGATAGCGATGGTTTAGATACAATCCAAGATGATTTTGAAAGCACCTCAACCTCAGATATTGCTATGACCACCTTCTCTAACGGCTCAGAAGAATCACTGGCCCCAATTGATCACAAGTTCAAAAATATTGCCATACTGGGCAAGCGCCCAAACATTGAGTTCATGTTGCAAAGAAATCTGTCTACAACCATAGACTATGCTAATAAATGGATTCTTTCATGTGGCCCGTCTTCATTAATTTCCGAGTGCTCACGTATAGCCAGCAAAGAGAGGTGTCGTTTTTTTAGTGAGGAATATGCTTTTTGATTTTTTGTATTATATACTTTCTATTAAACTAAATACACTTACAAGTTTGTTGCTTATCATCTACTAGAGCCCTTACCACACTGTCACGTGAACCGAACCGCGAAGCGCTTACAATTTTTTGTAGATTGAGTTGAAACATGTTTTTGTGGTGAACTATATTTTTGGCAAGGGCAAGCAAGCTTAAGATTGTTTCCCACATCAATAAACAAAGATAATGTCTGTACGTATTTTTGAAAATATTTTTTTTGTGATGCACACTGTCGAACTGGTTACTAACGCAAAGTTTCGTTTTTTGGGGGCAGATGGGAAGAATTGTGCACTATGCAGTTGATCTAACTTTGTTTGCTGGATTTTTATCCGGTATCAAGAAAAACACGGGACTCACCCCTGATGTATCATTGATCGGTGAACCAACAGTTGAAAGATATGTTATTAAATATTTTGATTATGGTGATTATGTATATGACAGCGCTGTTAGCGTCATGGATCATTCAAGTTACTTCGTCAAACACTTATTCTAAGATAGCACCTGTGTTTCTTTGCTCATGTACGTCCATAAGGTCATAAATATGTACAGAACGTATATGCATATATCCTTGCTCTTTTTTTTCTGGTGGTTTATTTTTATAAATACTATGTTACATAATTTTTTGAACTTAATTTTAACCTAACTTTTTAAATTGTTGAGATTGAATATTCTATTTTAGCTTTGGTATTCTTAAAAATACACAAATAAGTAAGCTTTTTATTTTATGACGGGTTAAACGGCATTAGATAACCGCTATTAACTAGTCCCGATGCCCCACTATTAACATTCTCATTGTTCGATTGTTTTCCGTAACCTCCATATGTACTACTTTGGCCTTTGTTTGCTAAAACACTATAATACATACCATATTGATTAGCAATATCCATGTCATCCTCTTCTTCATCTTCTTCGGCATCTTGGTTCGAACTATAAATGCCACCGAAACCGCCATTTGTAACATTAGTTATGTTGGTTTGCACTGGTGTTGTTAAACTTTTGCTTGCATTGTTCATCATATCTGTAACCAATGGTGTTGCCATATTGGGGAACCTTTGAATACCAAACGAATCTGATGGCTGGTATGGTAATTGTTCTTTATAGTTGGATGGTTGATAATAGTGTAATGGATGATGCTGTGAAACTGGTTTGTTAGTCTTAGGGTGACTAATTGATCTCATAGTTTCCCAAAAATCTAACTCTTCATCTAAATCATCTGTAATACAACTGCTTACACCATTGGTACTGTTCTTGTTAGTAACATTATGATTAACTAATGGTGATCTACTATTTTCATACTCTAATGACGTAGAGGGATATAATTGCTGTCTATGTGATCTGAAATATTGATCTTTACTTGTACTATTTTGGGACGCAACACTATGATTATCTTCTGTATCTTTTATTGTTTTTTTGTTGTTGCTAGTACTGTTATTACTATTAGTAATAGTATTGGTTGCAGTAGTAGTGGTAGAAGTAGCAGTAGCAGTGTTATTATTGTTGTTGTCGTTGTTACCACTAAGACTACTCCTAGTATTATTGTTTTTGTTGTTGGATGCCAGCATATTGTTATTGCTGCCAACTACATTATTTTTCTTATCTGAGTTATTAGACCCATTTTCGTTATTCAGGAGCCTTAGTAAAGGGTTTTCACTATAATTTTTATTTGAATGTGATGAATCAACAGTATTATCAGGAGAGGAAGATGAAGTCAATTTTGGTACTTCGGTTAAGGGTGGCAAGTAGTTAAAATGAGCATACCTTGAAATGTTGTTCTGCGGATCCATTGAGATATTAGTGCCAGTTGATGAATAATGATGATGAATATGTTGATGAACTGTCAGACTTACACCATTAAATTTAGCCAACTCAATTAAATAATGAGCTAGTTCTTGTGTTTTTATTGATGATGAGTATGACTTCAATTCCTCATTTGTACGTGGATCAACTAATGAAAAGTTCCAATCTGTTTGTGTTTTTAATGGTGTCGCAATTCTTGGGTAACATGTTGACGAAGGATCAAATGATTCGACAGTGGACCCTTTATTGGTATTTCGATCGTTTTCGAAATTATTTATATTGCGTCTTTTGTTAATGTCAATTTCATCATTATCATCAAGACTTCGTTTAAAATTGCTGGTTGTGTCTTCGTTTTGCCTATTTTGGTATTTTTTATCAACATTCCTGTTGTCATTTTCATTGTGCGATTTTGTGCTGCTAGATTTATCTCTATTATGCTTTGCAGAATCACCAGATTCCGAATGTTGGAACTTGATAATTGGTTTACCATTTGCATCCAATACACCGATGGCCTTCTTAATTTCATCTGTTGCACTATCTTTGGCAATATCAGTCATGATCTTTCTCCATCTGTTCCTACAAGTAAGACTCGGTCTACTTGGTAAGGAAGTTGAAATTTGTCTCCATTTTGTACCAAATTGTTTAACTTGACTAATCAAAATTAAATCTTCGTCTAATGTCCAAGGTTTTAATCTTTCCTTTGTGTCACTATTCAAAACCTCTGTGTACCTCTTAGAACATTGATCTTCATTTCTACCATTGATTTCAAATGCAATTTTCTGCCATGAAGAGCCATGTTTTTTGAACGCCTTTATTAGCGCATCATCTTCCGCCTTTGTCCATTTCCCCTTTCTTAAAAATGGATCTAATGAACTGACCCAACGTTTTTTACATTCTTTTCCTTTTCGTTTAGTTTTCATTTGACTTGCTATTCCAAACCAGTCAACTTTTTTGATATCTATTTGTTCGTTATTATAACTAGCTAATTTATTATTTTTCAAATATTGCTGGATCAGAAGATTTCGTAAACAATTGTCTTCTTCATTCGTCCATGCATTTCGCCTGGTTTTCCTGAAAATTTGATATCCTAATGATTTACTTATGGCCAAATGATCTATAGTTCCAACAATTGGTTTCTCAACGATAACTGTTGATAAGATCTCTTTGTTGTTTTCTTTATTCTCGATGTGATTTTCAATATTCGAATCGCTATCATCGCTGTGCTCACTGTTGTCACTGTTATTACCAGTATTAAAAGCATTATTATTATTGCTATTATTATTTTTGTTGTTTTTCTCTTTGATGTTGATTGACGCATTTGAATCTTGTGATACATCTAAGTCGTCTAACATCATTCTATATTATGTACATAATCTGGTCTCCTTGTTGTTGTTATCTCTCTATTCTTATAGTGATTGCAAATTTTTAACAAAATTGTCTTCCTAGCTTGAGTCATGTTCCATGCACAAATGCGAAAAAAAAAATAAAAAAAAATGAGACAAAATGAAATAAAGTACAATTTAACAACGCCTAAATATTGTCATATCGCGACGCTGGTTGTTTTGATGATCAATTTTTGGTCAGAAATAGGTAGGAGGTTTGCAAAACAGATTTAAAAAAGTTATATTAAAAATTTTATATTTAAATATTACAAAAAGAAAAGAACAAAACACCACTGTTTGATTCGGATTTATTGATTAATTAAGTTAGCCGATTCGAACACATTCAACGAATCAGATTCTTCAGGTTCGTCATTCAACCAATATCCACCATCATTGTATCTCTTTTCCAAGGTGTTTTGTAATTGAAGTTGTTTTAACAAATAGTAATGATCAACAAATAATAAATCTGAATCATTATTTACCTGTTGATGTGAAAAATCTGGAGATGTATTAAAATTTGAAGAGTCGCAATTATCGTTATTTGTATTATGGTATTGAGATTGATATTGTGAAGGCAAGTTGTTTGATTTCGGGGAAAATTCGTTTTTAGCTGAATCGTTGGCAAAATCATTTACTAGCGTAGAAAATGAATCAATATATTTTAGAGCTATTGTATTATCAATTTCATTTGGCTGGATATATGTCTGTTGCTGAAATTGATTGTCTATATTTTCTTGATCCATTGTGAGATATCCATTCAATAAATGATCGGTCATGATGCAATCAAATTCGATAGGTGAAGATAAAGTAGGTATTATAGTGAGACCATCTGATGCTTTATCAGAAAACAATGTAGGTGGTAATGGTATTTTTGAGTTTTCAGCTCTTGAAGTGTTTTTAGGGATAAAATTTGATTTGAAGTTAAATTTAGATTTAGATTTGGATTTTGTTAGAGATTTCGGTACAAAGTTAGATGCTGGTTTTACTTTTGAGCGTGAATTAGGTTTTGAGTTTGTAACATGATCCGAATCTAAAACTGGTACATGATGGCCTGATATACCATCAAAAGATAACTTTGAAGCCAATATCCTATGATTCGTTGCATTTGCAGATGATTCATTTCCTTCTGATATATATGAAGGATTTGCAAGTTTTGCATTAATTATGATTGAATTCGAAAAATCAAAGTTTTGAAAAATTTGTAATTTCTTTGTTTCTAAATACCTAGAGCATCTATCACCATACTGTTTAGGTGTTATACCAGTTAAATTTTTAAAAGTCCTATGAAAATGCCAAGGACTTAATTGAGATTTCGCTGCAAGTTCTTTAAAACCCAAGGCTCCACCTCGACGTTTAATGGTTTTGAGTTTTTGAGTTTTAAGTAAAAACGAATCACTTGTGAATTCATTTCGTGGTAATTTAATATAAATATGGTCATCAGTTTCACTTAATGGTAAAGGGGAAGATGACGATGCCGGGGCTGATGCTGATGCTGATGCTGATGCTGATGCTGATGCTGATGCTGATGCTGATG
>JAJMCN010000066.1:0-16905 GCA_030573035.1 Pichia nanzhaoensis | reverse complement strand
TGCTGATGCTGATGCTGATGCTGATGCTGATGCTGATGCTGATGCTGATGCTGATTATGAATTTGAGTACAGTGATTAATGTTACATAGTTTACACACAATTATAAAATTGATAACTCGATTTTATTTGTTAAATAGTTTTTTCTTTTCAGCAGCTCTCTTTTCTAAAAATTTCTGTTCTCTTAAATCATCTAGCTTAGCTTGCTTTAGCGTTCTCTCTTCATCCTCTAAAATTTCGGTACCAGTGGCTTCCATATCATCAGAATCATGATCGTACTGATCATAATAGCTTCTTTTCTTGCCCCGATTAAAAATCTCCCAAATCTCATCTTTACTATAACCCCGAGATTTCATGTTGATGAATTGTTTTTCTCTTTTTCTATGCATCTGGGAACGATTATCGTATCCGCCATCATCGTCATCGTCATCAACAATAAAACCATCATCCATGGAATCATAACCATCCGCATCGTTATCATACTCAAATTCGTCATAGTCATCATAGTCGCCTGCATCAATACCGTAAGCATCCTGTTTTTTTGTACGAGACATTTGTTGTTGACAAGTTGATGATTGACGTGTTTTTAATGATTTTGACGAAGAGGACAGCTCTTTATTTCGTTTTTGTTTAAGCCTTTTGAGTAATTCTGGATTTGGTTTAGCAGTACTTGAAGGTTTTGGTAGTAAAGCCTGTTTTTGCAATGTTTCAGTTGAATGTTTCAAAGGTCGTTGTGTGTTTTGTTTTCTGTGAAGATTTGTAACGTTTTGAGGATAGGACTCTCTAATACGAGATTTTTGTAGTGATTGATAAGCCTTACTTGGTTCTTTGGTTTGTTGTTTTTTGATTTCTTTGAAAGGTGAATTTTGAACTGCTGGTTTATCTATTGATTCTGCTTGTTTCATTAATTCTTTGAAAGACATTTTCGTGGTTTTATCTGACAATTCTTGATTTGAAGGGACTTGTGAAGTCAAAGATATTTCTCTGAAAGGTTTTGCCGAAGGTCTGTATTTGAATCTTGATTTGGTTGGAATTTGCGGTACAGGAGAGGCAGAATTGGACTTGGACCTTGAAGAAGTAACAGATTTCTTTTCTTGATTTAATTTCAAGTTTGATAAGGAGGATGAAGGCGATGTGAATCTAGAATTAGATTTCGATTTTGAGTTTGGTTTTGGTTTTGATTTAGAAGAATGTATTTGCTCTCTTTCAAGTCGTCTAGCCTCTTTCAAGCGACGAACTGCAGGATCTTCTGCCTCAGCATACGTTTTGGAAGAAGATGGAGTTGATTTAGTTGAAGAAGTGGGCGTTCTGAAGGAACTAATCTTGGTATCATTGGCCTTTGGTAAAGAAACAGAAGACTTTGAGCTACTCGAAATTTCATTCAGTTTTGCCCTCTCTTGCAGTTTCTTGTCTTTCGTAATTTGTGACAAAAGTGAGGCAAAGCTCATATTTAGCGTTGTGTATCCAGTTGCAAGGAAAGAAAAAGGATAAGTTGGAAAAAATATATGTTTTATATTGTACTTGCATACCAAGCAGAGGTCGAAAAGTGTAGTCAGGAAAGGCCCTAATCCAGAGTTCAAGCGGGTCACGTGAATTTAAAGAAAATCGGTTATATTAAAGGAGTAGTATATAAACTAGAAAAGAACAGAAGTATATATAAAAGAGAGTAGCAGTGTATCCGGGATTTAGACAATTAAACGATCAAGTATCTGATTGGAATGTGAATTAACTTGATCAAGTAGCCGACAACACCCATCATAATGAAACCGGTACCAACTGCTCTGATCAACTGTAGATACTCCTTTTGGGAAGGCTTGGTGCATTTCTGGATGAAACGAGCACCATCCTTCATGAACTCCACAGGAGCGTCCGAGATCTTTTCAATGTCTGCCATGGTATGTACTGTGATGTGCTGCTTGTGTGGTGTGCGTACTGCTGTAGTGGGAGTTGCGCAGAAAACAGGTGCAAGCCAGGTGAACAACGTCGACACCAACACGACGAACACGTAGTGCGGTGCGCAGACACTTTTCGCGGATTCTCCTGCGCTGCATGAACTTGTTGTAGCTGATTGATTAAGGCAACATAAATCGACTCTTTGCTCCACAAGGAACAGCTACACAGCTACACAGCTACACAGCTATCTAGTTACCAAAGCCTTTCCACTCCTCCTCCTCCTCCTCCTCTTCCTCTTCCTCTTTTTCTGCTTGTTCTTCTTCTTCTGCCTCATATTCAGCATTTTCCAAGCTTGTTTCAATACCTAGTTCAAGAAGACGTTCATCCTCTAAAATTTCCATCCGTATCTTGGTTCCTAAATCCTCTGCAAACCTCTTGCCACAAATATCTTCAAACGGTTGTAGTAGTAATCCAACAGGAATGTTCTTGGCTTCAAGAATCTTTTTTCTTTGCTTCACCCTCTCTGCATGCGTTTTTTCATCATCAGAACCTTCGTCGTCCTCTAGTTCTTCCTTATCTTCATCTTGCTCTTCAATTGGAAATATTACACGCTCAAGTTCATCCACCCACACGTCAACAACATGATAAACAATAGCTCTTGGAACTTGATTGTCACAGTTTAGTACTACTTTCTTTAACTTATTCAAATATCCAATAACAAATGCTTCATCCCACTCCTTCTTATCTAAATTAACAAAACATTCTCTAATGACGTATCTCATTAACATTAAAAATTTATCAAGTCTCCATTTATCCAGCTCTCTCCATTCTTTGATCATAACTGTCCAGAATGATTCAACAAATTTATTAAATTGTTCATCAATGATCGATTCACTGAACAATCTTGCTAGCTCGTTCGCTAATCTTTGTTGTGGTCTAGGTTTATCACAGAACCACATGGTATAGAATAAACCTTTCCATAATTTGTTGAATTCCGTTATATTTATTTTACTACCCTTTTCTTTAGACGATAAAAACTTCTTTAGTACCGAAAGGGCATTTTCTCGGACGGACCTCTTATTGGATGCTAATTGTCTGACAAACGCACTTGTTTTCATCGTGTTTAGGGTTCTTTGTTGTTCTCAATCTATTTTTTTATGTAAACACCCTAAAACGAAAAAAATTTGACAAAAAAATCTTGAAATTCAAAAAAAAAAAATAGCCAAGATAATTTGAAAAATTAAAACTAAAATTACATAATTGAATCATTAATAAAAAAGGCTGTGCTTTGCTTGGTTTCAACATTACTTCCGAACCAAAACTAACGTTTCTCCTAATAATTCAATATAAAACTGGCTAATGAGTGGGAATAAATCATCTACACAAGGGCCACCAAACAAGCGAACATATGTAGATTCCTCTACCGGTCGTAAAGTAAACGACTATATTCCTAAATTTATATCTAGCACACCATGGTATTATTCCAATGATACATTAAAAGTAGATTCAAATTCAAGGAAGAGGAGAAACGACGATGAAGTTTATAAGGAAATCACAGATAAGTCGAATGATCGGTTAAAACATCAACGTTTGCATCCAGGAGCAAAAGTATTACCGAATAATGAACCGCGGCGTGGATTAGGTATTGATGATCAATTTAAGGTAATATCAGACACGGATGATAATGACATTGATACTGTTGCAAATGCCGATGCTGAAAAGAAGAAGAAGATGCTTTGGAGAAAAAAAATTAGAGAATGGAAGAAAAACGGAAAGTGTGAAAACTGTGGTGGTAAACATTCCAAGTCCGAATGCTTAGAAAAACCACATTCTGTTTCCTTTATTTATAGAAACGACGGAGCAGCATCTGACAGCAAAGGCAATTCTTTCAGAATTAATCAAGATACGGCTGATTGGGATACTAAACGAGATAGGTGGCGTGGTATTGACATAAATGAAGAATACACAGAAGTAATTGATATCTTAAAAAAGAAGGAGCAAACAATCTGGGAAAATATCGACACTGGGGGGAAAAAAGACACCGCATCCCTGATAAAGGCAGTTTTAAAGAATAATTCTTTGGCTCAGGATCCGGAAAATCCAATTATTTCACGATCGTTAGACGAAAAACCAAGATATCTCGAAGTGATCAAAACTGGCGAAGAATTGAGGTATAATCCAAAATCAAGAGTTTATAAAGATTTAACGGAAGGTTATCTCAATGAGCGTGGACAGTTCATACCTTATTTAACTGGTGAAGCTGCAGAATTTGAAAAAATGAAAAAATTTACCAGAACTGTACAATCTAAACAACAGGAGAAATGGGTAGAAGATAAAGATGGTAAGGAAGCAGTGGCTGATAAACATTACACCACTGAAATTTCTCCAACTACTGCTATGATGAAATCAAAGGAAAAGCAGAAAAATGATGATTTAATAAAAGAGGCCAAACGTAAAGAATTACTGGAAAAATATGGTGCATTATAAAAAACTAATGTGTTTTTAATTATATATCCCTGGCTCATAAGTACTATTTTGAACAGAGTCAACTTTTTTTATTTCGCCGTCGTTCTTAGCTCTTATCATGAATGATTCTAACTGTTGTGTGAATCTACAAAATATTCTCAAATGGTCAATAAGCAAACGACTTTTTATTGTTAAAAATAGTAACAAATAATCACGTTCTTTCAAATGTGAGTTTGCAATTTCCAAAAATTTAAGTTTCCTTGGACTTTTGAGCATTGCCAAATCGAACATCAGATTTGAAAACCTTTCAGAGCATAAAGCTATATCAACAATTCTCAAACTTTCCACTTTGGGTACGCTCTCTAAAACGGACTTTAAATTGAAATATTCTTCATCGCTGCCAGAATCCATAGTTAAATTATGCGGGCTACGAATATAATGCAATCTTGAAGGTCCTAAAATAGATAAACTTTTCAATGAAGATGCTGCTGACTTTAGATACCAGTTTAAACTTCTCATACACAAATTACAATTATTAAATATTAATATCTCCAATGAGGGGAAAATTATTGTTGGTAAAGAATCGACACGGCTAAATGCGGCACGCTGGCTGTTCCTAAATTCTAACAATTTTAGTTTATCTAAAGTATTCCTGTTCAAAGATACACATGTAGTCATCAGTAGTTGGGGTGAAACATTTTCTAAATGTATATACTTCAAATTATGGTTGTCCTGTAGTAGTTTTTCAATTACAAGTTTGGTTTTATGATTGACAGTTACATCCTCTAAATTGGGTGCGTTAAGTTGATCGAGAAGCTCAAATATATATTCAGTTTCAAAAGCATTAAAGTCTATGACTAATTTCTGTAAATTTTTGAGAAAAAGACTCTGCTTTGAAACATTCAATGATTCATTTCGGGCTTTTAGGCCTTTTATCGAAATTGTTAAAGCTTTCAAATTTGGTGCAAGTGATAATAGCGGGCTAATTGCGTGCAAAGAATTGACTCTTTCACTACAAATTATGTTCAAGATAGGGAGATTGACAAATAGTTTTGATTTGGATTCTCTAATCAATTTTGTTAATTGGAATTGATAATCACATGTAATTTTAAAAGTAAACGACTTCGCCCTCAATCCTGATGAAAGTAATAATTTCATTCCATTGAAGTCGTAATCTATTGATAGTGAATCTAAAACAACCTCAGATAAGAGAACTTTTTGATCAAACAATCGAATGAATTTTTCAAGAATCATAGGACTAAATAATCCAATCAAATCGGGAGTCTCTAATATGGTATTTCTCCATCCCTTGCAAACACGTAATGTCTTGCCCAATTCACTTTTAGGTAGTAGAGAAAAAATATTATACAATATTTCAGGTGGTAAGTGTTTAACTAGATTTTGCTTTTCAATTATGTCGTTGGTATCTTTTTCAAATAATAATTGTGATTTTCTATTACGCATGAGCATTTGTCCTTTCAAATTAAAATTTTTATATATGATCTTGTTTGCATATGATGGTTGATGCTTTTCATAAGCTTCTTGTGCCTCGCGATATATTTGTAACGCTAATCTTTCATTTGGTAAATGATCTGAATAAATAGCAAAAATCTTGTATAATATTCGAAGATTAGACGGATCTAGCAGTTGGGCCTTATTTAATGTCTTCAATGCTTTTTCATATGATTTAGTGTGTATATACACTTTAGTAAGGTGTTCCAGAAAATTCATATGATTTTTATGACGTTTTCCTGTTCTATCAAATAATTCCTCAGCTCCAAGTAACACATCTTCAAAAATGTACTGAGAAGCTGGAAGTAGTCCGGATTCAAATGCAGTTATTCCATCGATGTACTTGTCAAACAAGATATCACGGTTACACATGGTGGTTTTATATGTTCGTCTAAACATAAAAAATGGGTTCTGGTTACGTAAAAAGATTACAAACATGAATTGACGTCAAAATGTGTTGATATTATGTAATCTCAAAAAATATTTTAATAACCAATGAATTTTCATAACATTACACGATCACTCATTTTGTAATCAACTGACAAGCATAATTTTTTATCAAGTAAATACCTCACAGCATCTGGATTTACCTCACAATACTGGATGACTAGTTTTTCTAATCTTTTATTACATGGTTTCTCAAATAGTTGTAGCAAAGCATTACTATCTATTTTGTTTAGTGACAGATTAAGATATCTCAAATGCTCAAATAAACGATATCTGGTAACATGATTGATCAAATCTTTCATTGTGTAGTTAGTGAATCCAGAACATCTGACAAGTGATAGCTCTTCAACGTTAGGTATTCTTGATATTAGCTCAACAATATCAGCATATCCATATGGAGCTTGGCTTAGAGTACGAATCGAAGATTGATTCTTAAAAACAATGTTGGGATTCAAAACCAAATGAAGAGTTTTTATTTGGCATAGGGATGCTAGTAATATATCGCCTAGTAAAGATGGGGTTATGCAACTATTTCGAAGCATCAAGACGTTAAGATTTGCCAATATTTTTGATTGAAGTAAATCATTTTTCCAATCTCTATGAGAGGATTCCATTGTCGTTTTCGTTTCAAGTACCTTTAATTCCTTCAAGTTACTATACGTAGCAGTTGATTTAGAAAGCATTGCTTCGAGCACAGTTACAATTGAAATACCAGGTATAAATTCTAGTTCTATTGTTTCCATGTGGGTTGTTATCAAACTTTGAAATGTTTCAACGCTGATTTTCAGCTGTGATAATGTTAAGTGCTTTAAACTTGGGAAGCTATTTCGAGATAAAAAAGGAGTTACTAGGAGTGAGTTTAAACTTTCACTAGCTGTGTCTTTAGCTACCAAAATGCTCAAGAATTTTAGTTTGGCAAAAACTACAGAGTTGTAACTCTCAATTAGTTTTGATCTAGAATCAAAATTCGGAATATTTATCACTAATTTTTCAAGATTATTACACTTTTTCAAAAAATCTTCTAACGTAGTATTCTCGTTGATAAAAAGTGGTATGCTTAAATTCAGAGTTTTCAAATTTGTGAAAGAAAATTTACCGGTTTTGACAAATGATTGCAAACCATATAAATTTGTTTCTTTTAAGTTAATGGTCAGGTTTTCAATACTTAAGCTGTTTTTGAAAAAAAGAGTTAGTAT
Organism: Pichia nanzhaoensis; assembly: GCA_030573035.1. NCBI lineage: Eukaryota > Fungi > Ascomycota > Pichiomycetes > Pichiales > Pichiaceae > Pichia > Pichia nanzhaoensis. The sequence goes on along the minus strand of JAJMCN010000066.1, from coordinate 9,394 downwards.
TGATTTTTCGACTGAGGGATCTGGTTCAACATTGACTGCTTTTAAAAATAAAGCACCATTTCTTTTTTGATTGCTTCTGTGATTGATAAATTTTAGAAAACTGACAAATTCATTTTTTTTAATTAATTTCTTCAATCGATAATTTTCAAAAATATGAGATGAATTGATCAAAGTATTGTACCAGAAATTGCATACAGTTAAACAATTAAGTTTATAAGAAAATTGAAGAGATTGAAATATCATTTCTACTAGTTCGACTGGTAAGTATTTTAACGGATCTAAATCTTTTTTATTATTACCAGTAGTGCTGGTATTATTGTTGGAGCTTTGGAAATTGCGCAACTCGTTTTTCAATTGTTGATATAAAGCTTCATTCAAATCGAGATTTTTATTTGTAGAAGCCTTTGCTTCTCGTATTTTAAAATATCCTTTTTTTAAAACTTGATAGGACTTTTTGTCAAGTTTTAGGTACGCGTAAACTTTGTTCAATCTCAAATATCCTTTGCATCCTAAAGGCTCTGTTGTTATCATAGTTTTGGCGTATTTCATAGCTTTTTCTGGTTCATTTGTTTTTAGATAGCAAGCAGAAAGGCAATCAAGTGCATTGACGTAGTTCGTGTTATATTTTAGTTCAATGGTATCTTGATTATGCTTTCGTAATTCTCTTTTTCTTTTATTGTAATCGATCTGGTATGCGTGGATAACACATAAAAAAGAAGAAATTGATTTTTCGTAGTTTTTGTTCTTAAAAAAATGTATTCCTTTCTTTAAGTCTGCTTTAGGTCTATCAAGTTCCATATCTGTAACCGAAATTTCTCAAATTCGATAAATGTAACTACGAAAGGTCATAGCAAGCTCAAAATTTAATTGTTTAATCAACAAAATCCGTCACGTGACCTTTAACTAAAATGTTTTTGGCGTTTTCGGAATTTCCTAAAAAGTATATTTTAAATTCCAAAAAACTCAAGCAATAATATACTACATATTGTTTTGCTTCTTCAAAATACTTTCATTTCTTGTTTTAAATTATCAAGTATAAAATAGAGTGGTTTTTACGCGTTTAAGGCTTATAAAAAGATATTTATTCGACTGAAAAGGCCAATGTACTGCTGAAAACGCTTTGTAAAGTATCTTGCACTATTCTCATACAACAGTTATTGTGTCGCGAGCTTCAGCAAAAAACAATTTTTCGGTTATCTAATAGCCTCCGTTATCTTTCTTTATCAGACGTCACTAAGCTCTATCAATTCTTTTGGTTGAGCAGCAACGATGGCATCTTTATATCCACATCCCAATCCGATGAAATCTTACTGGATAGAAGAAGGTCCTGCTAGTCTAAAAAATCATCGTACTACTGAGTTCTTACCAGATTATGCTGATGTTGTTATAATTGGTTCAGGATATAGTGGTACATCAGTTGCCAGCGGCATTCTGTTAGAAGATAATTTGTCCGAAAATAAGAAAGTTTTAATGATAGAAGCTAGAGATGTTTGTTCTGGTGCCACAGGTCGTAATGGAGGTCACATTCGCAGTTTTTATCATGCTAACCATAAAGACTTTGTTGACAGTTTTGGTGAAGAAGTAGCAGCTGAAATAGTGTGTTTTGAACATAAAGAATTAATTAAAGTTGGTAAATTAATTAATGATTTAAGAATAGACTGCGATTTTGATCCTCGTACCTCTTGCCAAACTTTTGACGATCCATCAGTTTATCAATCAGGATTGGATGATTACTACGCGTTTCAAAATAACAAATTTATTCACAAGGACATTAAAGATCAAGTTAAAATTCATTTTAAGTCAGAATCAGATGTTCGTTCAGATCACCCAATAACGCCCTTCTCTATCACTGCCCCAACTAGTTCAATCTGGCCTTATAAGCTAGTCATATATTTGCTTCAAAGATGTTTGAATAAAGGTTTAAATCTCCAAACTTTTACGGTAGCACTGAACTTCAGACCAGCAACAGATAAAGGATGGATTGTTTCAACATCAAGAGGCGATATTAAATGTAAAAAGTTGGTCTGTGCAACTAACGCGTGGACAAGAGCATTATTACCTGAATTTAAAAATAAAATTCTGCCAGTTAAGGGTGTTGTTTCACATATAAAACCTATTGTTCAGACAACAGGTAAATTGAAATTCAACTACTACCATTCTTATCCAATCGAGGGTGATTATGTGACAGCACAGAAAGACATGTCAATTATTGCAGGCGGAGGTGGTTCCACTTATTTGTCTTACCCTAACAGTGGCCATATGTTTAACAACTCTGATGATTCTTATGCGCCAATTGAAACATTAAACTATTTTAAAGATTATCCTAACAAAAATTACCCTGCTTTCTCTAAGAACATGAAGTATGAAAACGACTATACATGGACTGGATGCATGGCCTATACAAACGATGAATTCCCATTTGTTGGCGAATTATCCAATTTTGGCCGCAACAACTTGTTTTTGATTGCAGGTTTTACTGGTCATGGTATGCCTAGAATATGGTCTTGTGGACACTACATTGCAAGTTTACTCAAAGGGAAGCCAAATGAAAGTTTGATTCCAAAGGCATTTAAAATTACAGTGGAAAGGATGTATTCTGCAAATTTTAGATTATTAGAAAATCTTGTAAATTACGATGTAAAAAATAAACGTAAATTTAAACTGTAAATTTCTATTATTAATTAGAGTACGTATATAGAAGGTTTGTATAACACCCATTCAAGCTTGAACAATAGTACCCTTAGCGACAATTGATCCAGATCTACCAGTTAAATGCATTTTGCCATCTCTTTCGATCTGAACGATTACGTCGACTTTTTTACTTGGCCCAACACCAGTTAATGAGATTTTAGCAAGTAAAGTACCTGGTACATATTTGACTTCTTGAATGATTTCTGGTTCTTCATCTTCGTCATCTTCGTCATCTTCATCATCAGAATATTTCTCTGGCTCGACGACAGTTTCTTTGATTGTACGCTTACCTTCGTAAAATTCAATTTCAACGTTGTCTGAATTACTCGTGAAAGTAATTGCTTTTTTAATTGGATATGCGGTTTCTTTTGGCAAAATGGTGATAAATTCACCACCAAAATTTTTAATACCAATAGGTGCTTGAATATGTTCAGTATTGAGAACAACTGGTTGCAATGATTCTTTGATTTCTTCATCGTCAAAACCTGCAATCAATGAAGCTTGAATTGCTGCACCTCTACAGTTTAGTTCATTAGGATTTGGTAACTTTGAATCAATTGCAGGCGCATAAATTTCAGTATCTTCAGGGAAAATTAAAGATAAAGTGTTGGCAACCTTTGGAATGTTAGAGGTACCACCAACCAATAAAACAGATTCAATATCTAAAGTTTCTAAACCTGCCTTTTTGACTAATGATTCAATAAATTCAGCCATTTCTGAGAATACTTTTCTACCAACCAACTCAAACCTTAATCTGTTAATTGTAGACATGTAATCAAAGCCATCAGCCAAGGAATCAACGGAAACACTAGCGGTTTGAACATTCGATAATGTTTTTTTGGTAATAATTGCAGAAGTTAGTAATTTTGAGTATGACTTTTCTGTTTTCTTCGCATCTGCCTTGAATTTCTTCTGAAAATCAGCAGCAAAAAAATCAACTAATACTTGATCTAATTCAATACCACCTAATTTTGAACTATGTTCAGTTGCCAATAATGTCATAACACCACCTCTAACAGACACAACTGCTGCATCTGATCTAATACCACCGAAATCTGCAACAACGTAAATTTTATCTTCCAACAATTGTTCCTTGTTAGATAAATGTGCCAATAAAGCGGATGTTGGTTCATTGATTAATTGTGAAACCTTTAAACCCGCCTTTGCAGCAATGTTAACCAATTCTTCCTTTTGAATATCGGTGAAATTAGTTGGAATGGTAATAACTGTACTTTCAATTGATTGACCCAAATAGTCTTCAGCAGCATTTTTAATTTGTTTCAAATGTCTTTTAACGATTTCTTCAACTGAAACTTTGTTACCATTGATTTCGTAACCAACCTTACCATTAAAGTCAACTGGGTGTGCTGCATATTTAGAGTATTGGGAATCAATATCACTGAATGGAACACCAATGAAATCTCTGAAATTCACAATGGTACTACGTGGATTTCTAACAAGTTGTGCAAGTGCTTGTTGACCGTGATATTCATCACCGTCAACATATGACAATGCCGATGAAATAAATCTTTCACCATCTGGGTTGGCAATAACGTCAACCTTGCCATCTTTAATAGTAGCAAATGAAGTGGTGGAGTTACCAAACGCAATACCAATAGTAGCCATCTCTGTGTGTCTTAAAAGGTGTAGTAGGAACCCAAATCTGCAAACTATTTGCTATCTGTATTGTCACCCACATGCTAATTGATGGAAAATTTTTACCACTCGCAGCTTCACTGCCTTGCCAGAGAATCTATGTTAAGACATGTTTTCAGGTCTGCGCTTACGTAAAAATGGGATTAAACCTTACATATACAGTTACAGACAGATCTGCCAGCAAATTATTAGTACCATAACAAGGCAAAGACAACTAAACTAGCAACTATATTCACCAGTTGTAACGAGTACACATCGGAGATAGTTCCCCTGTTTACAAATTGTACTGGAGAATTTGGAAATTGATAAAAAGTGTTGTTTTTGTTAAAATTCGAATTTTTGTAATTGGTATATTTGGATTTTGAATCCCTGCTTGAAACAGGTTTTCCGTATTTCTTAGTCACAACTGCAAAATTTGTATTCGAAGTTTCAGCTATATAATTTTCAGGATGGACAGGGTGATTATCAAGTATATTAACACTTGAATGAATTTTATTAGATCCACGATTTTGGTCATCTAAGTTGAATTTATCATCTTTTGCTTCCGAGTTTATTTTTGTTGAAGATGCTGTTTTCTGAACAAATTTTGTTTTTACATTCTTCGAGTTTGAAGTCGTTGAATTTGTTGCAATAGCGGCAAAAGTTTTTGTCAATGTCTTTGATGGTGACTTTAGGACTTTAGTAATATACACACTGTTTTTTGATTCAGTCATAACATGGCTAGGTTCAATACGGTTTATGGATGTTGTACGTGAAGTTTGGGAGCATACTATTCCTACAAATTTAGCCACAGAGCACAATTTATACATAAGATGTTTTGCAGTTTGTGTTTGTGTGGGGTAGGTGCTCCGTGTTGTCAACATTATTTTGTATACACTCTTATCCGCAATACTGCTCAATGCTTGATATTTCTTTATTACAAGTTTATCATTAATAATTTCCCTCTGCTTCAAAGGCACCTTTTGTTGGAACATATCCTTAATATCTAAATTTTGTTTCATTTTCAGCAAAGTATCAAAACAGTTGTTTTCATTATTAATGTCCTCAACGTTGGAATTATTGACGGCTATGTAGCAAAACTCAGGATATTCACCCGTATTGAATTCGTTGGTAACAGTTTCAAATATCGGTTGATACGAGTACGGTGAACATATTTCGAACGCCAGAAGGGCAAAGTTGCAAAATAAATATTTCAACTTCTCAGAGTTAGAGTTCTGGTATTCTATTTTTGATAATGATTCAGACTTTAATTTCGCCTTTACAAAGTTGGCATTTGTAAAACCGCTTTTGACATAGACATTATCTCCATCATCTAATAAATGTTTCATAATGTAGCTCAAATCTTTGGCACACAATTCAAAAGTATAAGGTACGGAATGCCCTGTTTTATGCAATATTGGGGAAATGAGTGCATTACGCATTTCGGTACTGTCATTGTTGTTACTATTGATACTATTTTTTGTGTAAGCGTATGTTTCATGAATGTACAGTGCACACAAAAGAATGAAATTCAGAAGCAAAGACTGTAACATTATATAACAGTGTATAAAATGCAACGACAGATATGAGTTATAGAGAAGTAGATGAAACTATATGTATAAGGGGCTATAAAAAAAAGTTCAAGATAGGTGCCCTTTTTGTGAAGTACTTGTTTTGCGCATACTGAAGTTGTAAATTCACTGTGGGTTTTGTTGCAGTTGGGGCTGCTGTTGTTGCTGTTGTTGCTGTTGCTGCTGTTGCTGCTGTTGCTGCTGCTGCTTTAGTCTCTGTTTACGTTTCTGTTTGGCTTCGAACTCATGCCATTCACCCTTGACTGTATTCAAGAACGTAAGGGGCGCCATCAACGGTTCCTCTGTAAAATAGTTATGGTTTAACGCATCAGAAGCAGCAATCCTTTTATTCGGATTCATTTGTAATAAAGATAATGCCAAATTATAACATTCAGGAGATAACAACCCACCGAACTTTTCATCAAATTTGAAACTGCTCTTAAAGTTCGGCCTTAATATTTCAAACCAAGGTAATTCGTACGCATCAGGCCAATTACTAGTTTCAATTGTGCCCATTATATCATAAACTTTCCAAAGTTGGTCAATTTCATTTGTCCCCTGAAAAATCGCTCTTCTTGTAAACAACTCCATTAAAATACAACCAACCCCCCAAATATCCACCTCTCTGCCATAATCTGTTGAACCTAATAATATTTCAGGTGGTCTATACCATAAAGTGATAACTCTATTTGTATAATTTGGGGATATTAAATTTTCGTTTATACTTTTCATTTTTCTAGCCAAACCAAAATCTGTAATTTTCAAAATACCATCATTGTTAATCAATATATTTGAACCCTTTATATCTCTATGAATGACTCTCTTTGAGTGTAAATATTGTATTCCTTTCAATAACTGATTGAAGATATTTTTCTTCTCACCTAATGAAATCTGTATATGAGTTTGTTGTAAAATACCGCTTAAATCATGATTCATATAGGGGAACACCATGAAAACTTGATTTTTTTCAACCATGATTTCGTAAAGACCAACTATATTTTCATGATCAAAAGATTGTAGTAATCCTATTTCTCTATGTGAAGTAATGGGAAATCCTTCTCTTTCAGCTTCAAGTCTTAATTTTTTCAATGCAATCAATTCGTTAGTTATTATATTCTTACCTTTGTAAACTTTTCCATAAGTACCTTCACCGACTTGTTGGATCCTTTCATGAATATGACCAACAACATTACATTTAACCATGTACTTGAAAGTTGATGAAGCATCGTTAGATAGTGAAGATTTTGGTTTATTTGATTTATTTGATAATTTTGAAAAAACATCATCGTCATCGTCTTCTTCTTCTTCTCCTGTTTTCTTCACCTCTTTATTCTGATCGCTTTTACTGTTATATCTATGATTTGAGTTGAAATTTTTACTTTTATTATAGTACATTGAAGGTATATTTTTATTCCTTGGTCTATTATTATTGTGAGTATTATAAGATATCAAATCAGTATGATGTCTTTTATTAGTTGAATAATGTGGATTATCGTTAGATTCTTGCTGCAAGCCTTTAGGGCCTGTTGGCAATCTCCTCTTTTCATGGGGGTTTGGCACACGTTCGTTTTTTGGGTAGTCGTTTTGGTAATCCATCGAATAATCGTTTTGATAATTGTAGTAGTACCTGTTATCGTATCTTTTGTTGTTGTCAGCACCGCTAGTGCCATTACCGGGTATATTAGTATTTCTGGACCTCGTGGGTTTTCTAGACATGGTAATCTATTTGCGCAAAACGGTCGATGGGATAGGAAATTCTGTTGAACAGTCAAGATTCATGTGGAGACGTTTCTGAAATTACCGGAAACAAAATAAAAAAAAAAACACCTGAAAAGACGATCGACCCGCTCATTACGTAATCCTGTTTTCAATTTTATTTCGTACATTATTTTCAAATGGTATCTACAGAAACTGTGGCTGAGGCACGCTCGATTGGGAAGCAAGACCTGCATGCACCAATTTAAGGTGGTCTCAGCAAATTAGAGTAGGGTGCTGCGGCTGATTCTAGCCCGTCCTCCGCACAATCTGTTTAGGTGCTCATGCAGCAGTAAATAGGGGTTTCCGGTTAAGCTGCACAGGTCAGGCACCTGATCCAATCACTCATGCCGATCTTAAGTGCCGATCCTCGCTCAAAGCAGACGTTTTACAGGCGAGTCACACACCCCCGCTTTGCTCCACCAATAGGAGCGCTTTTCAGAAAAATGCCAAGCCCGGGCGGGGACACAATCCAGTCTTCCACGCTCCATCGCCTTTTTTATTGGGCCAGTATCCGTCTGCCGCTGCCCAGGTGCAGCACTTGGCTTCCACTAGCCAACTAGTCAAATGCCTGTGCCCCCTTCACGATAACCGCCAGAGGATGCGTTGTGTGGCCGCACAGATAAGCAATTGCAATAGTTTGCTGTGCTCCACTGTACCCTGTAATACGTAATGTACTAAAGGATACGTGATGTACTGTGTGCTCACTCTGAACACGCATCTCCGTTTATCCTCACACACAAATCTCACTAGTTCGGCCATGATCTGCTATTACGACCGTCTCAACATTTCTCGCACACCATATGCTGCCATAAAGTAGCGAAACATGCCTCAATTGAAATACATTTTTCACGTTGCAGCTTTCTCTTGATCTGTCATACTGCCTCTCCCACTTTCCTTCACCTTCCTCTCTGTCCTCTCCTTCTCTCATTGCTTCAGCATTTTCTTCGTTCTACATACATATAAGTCTCGCTAGATACACATTTCGAACTCAACCCTCCCTCCCCTCTTTAACACTCTGATACATATATTATTTCTTAGTCTAACCTCAATAGTAGCAGTAAGAAAAAAATGAGCTATGAAGCATTTTGCGCTAAATGGCAAGCCTTCAAATACAAAGATCCATTTGCAGCTGATAAATTTTATGTGTGCAATTCAGATTTAAGAATATGTTGTAGGCCAAACTGCACCATGGGGTTTAATTGTAATGACTCTTGTGAAATCTTTTTTGTTGTAACTATTCCTGAGGCTTTAAATGAAGGCTATAGCTTATGCAACCATTGTTTGCCAAATTACAATCATAATAACAGCGTTGACTGTGAAACAGGGAAAATGTCCAGGGAAACCTTTGTCATAATAGATTTACAGTTACTATTATCAACTATTGAAAATGTCAACAGAAGTATAGGATTCATACCACCCCTATTGCAGAATAATAAAGATTATTTTAGAAGTGCAATAATGAACATTAAAGATAAAACACTAAGACAAAGGTTGTTACAATCTGGTGAGCAAGTTAATTACACAAACCCAAAAATTTTAGTTGAGCGGGACTCAAATCCTTCCAAGAATGATCTAGATCATTTGAAACTAATAGATATGTCGTGTAGGCATATTGCATTGGCTGCTCAATCAACAATTTTTGGAGTGCAGTTTGTTAATAACGAATTATCAGTCTCTTCACCAACATCAGCATCAGCATCAGCATCAGCATCAGCATCAGCATCAGCATCAGCATCAGC
>JAJMCN010000065.1:0-21548 GCA_030573035.1 Pichia nanzhaoensis | reverse complement strand
TACACTCACTATCCAACAGAAAACCAGCAAGATAAGTGTCCATGCTGGCGGACCCAGTTTTTCTGCCGTATTTGAGTCGATTGCGGCCGGGCTAGAAATGATATGTGTTTTACCCCAATTGTCCAATGTTTTGCAAATACACAAAAGGTTTTCTTATTGTCAAACACTTATAAAGAAAGATAAACCGCAAAAGTAAGTTAAATTTTGAGAAAGAACCTAAAAAGCTTGTAGGCAGTAATAGAAGCCGGTGCTACACTATGAAAAAATAAACAAACGAAACAAAGAGAGAAACCATCATTTGCCCTCCTTTTTTATACACAAAAAAACCATCAAACTGTTGCATGATCTGTTATTAACATTAGCACATCTTACAAAGTGTGTCTTATCATACAAAACAACTTACCTTTCGTATGTCAAGTATAGATTTCCTCTCTGATTCCCCCGGTAAATAATTCAAACTTTGTAATTTCTATTCTGCGTTGTATATGATGTTCTATATATCAATATAAGTACTTATTCATACTAATCTCATTATCAAAAAAACTACCGATAGTGCAAGCGTCCATTTCATATGTAGATGAATAATATAGTTTTTTAGAATAAAAACAAATTCAGTATTTAACATTGATCACTATCACGTAAAAATAACACATCCGCTGCATCTTTTCTATTGTGTGGCATGCACTAGGTACAGAATAATAGAATATTCATATTCTCAAAAACTTTCGTACGCATGGTTAATTGTTTGAAAAACATGAGTAATATCATTCTCTATTATATTATCCCACATTTGGCATTTGATAAGTACATTTTTGAGTCTATCAGGATGCCATCTGATTCTTTCTTTTTTAAAATTCTGCTTTGTTCTTAAAAACTTTTTTATATTATCTTCACTAAGATCTTCCAAGCTATCAGTGTGTATAGGAAGTGGGAAAACATCGTAAGCTATTCCTCTCTCAATATCTTGCCATATCAAGTCGTATTGCTTATAATTATAAGTGTTATTAGGATCATTATCGTTGTTGCAGCCAGTTTCAGTCTCACCATCCTCATCATGGCCATAAATATAACTTTCTTGTCCGTTTTCTTCGTTTTCCTGGTTTTTTTCTTTTTCAAATTTTGCATTAGGTATATCATCCTGTGAAAAGGCAAGAAATAAATATCCGTCCACACCAGGCCCGTACCTATGCACAGTGGATGGCCGTTTAAGGTTTGCACGGCATGTAGAATTCTCAAATTCCGCCTTGTATTCGATATCTATATCAGTTGAATTAGCCTCAAAGGGGCCTTGTGTTTTTGACTTTGTTTTGAAAGCCAGTTTTTTGGATTTTGTACCTAGTCGATTTAAAAATTTTGGTTGTTCATTTTTAACATTATTTGAATTTGTGACTTCTTCTGTGGGTGTGTCCAAAACCTTTTGATTTCCATACCCATATCTTTTCTTTTTAATAAATTTCACTCTATGCACCCAATTTACATCCCCATTACCATTTGAGACACATGTGTCATCCATGTTATTCTTTTTTTATTATTTCAACAAAGATGATTGCATTTATGCATACTTTTATTCGCCGGCTGTGCGCAACATGATTGCGAGAAAAAAAATTTTGACTTAGTTTTTATTTATCAAATGAATTGTGTGAAACATGTTATTCAATTACAGAACCATGCCACTAACAATGCTAAAACCACGCTTGTTGAAGTTTCCGAAAACTGTTGGTTTGAGCTTGGTTAGACACAACTCTGCTGCTGCCAACTCCAAAATTACTATCGAAGATCCTGATGTAACATACCCAAACCAAAATCCTGTATCCATCGAATCATCTCAGCTTAACTTTGCATATCGGGCTTCGGGTGAGACTTTTGGACAGCTAGTTCAAGAAGTACACTACGATAGAGATCCGCTACACAACAGTAGGGTTATTACCCCGGAGGAAGCACTTGACGGTATTGATCCAAGATATCGTGATTCACAAACTGGTGAGCTACTTGCCGGTGCAACTTCAAAAGATGCAAGACTAGATAAAGAAACTTTGTGGGGTCGTGTGAATCAAAAACAAGTCGTTGTCCCTGAAGCACTATCGAAAGTTGTTCAGAATAATATACTATTCCAATACGATCCAAAAGATTTAAAGCAGCATGTTGTTGAATGGTATACCAGCATAAACGAAACAGGACTTAGAAAAGTTTGTGGTTCTGAAATCGATGCTGATGTTTCTATAGCTGCATCGTTTGCTCAAGACTATGCCGTGTCTTATCAGGTTTTAGATGAATTCATCAAAAGGATAGGAAAAGATAAACTAAATCAAGATGTTAAAAGTATATTGGATGTAAGTTCGGGTCCTGCAGTGGGGATGCTTGCAATGAATGAAATAATGGGCGAGGAATGGAATCCTGAAAGAAAGGATGCAATTGTTTTTGGTAACTACCATATGGCTAGAAAGGCAAAGTTACTGTTGAGTAGACAGATAAATGAAAACTTTGAAAGAGGAAAAGATGCTGAAAACGATGAATATGAAATATCCACTGGAATAGAAAAAGAAACGGATGGCAAAGAATTTTTAAACAAAGAAAATATTGTTGAGAAAGGGGATGAAGATTATGTCGGTAAAGTCAAGACGAAATTGTTAAAAGTGAAAACAGTTCTTTTGGATAAGTTGCGCCCAGTGGAGATCAAATATGACTTAATCATTGTTTCTTATCAACTTCTAGGATCTATCGATAATTTTCCGTTTGAAGTTGATGCTAGACTAGAACAATATATCAAGCGTTTAAATCCAGGTGGTCATTTAATTTTTGTTGAAAGAGGCACACCATTGGGATCAGAGATAATAGCCCGGGCACGACAAGTTATTATTAGGCCCGAAAAATATAATGAACAAGTTGATAAGTATCCAAGGCCTTTTAGAAGTTCCGCTAAAAAACTTTCGGTTGAACAGAAACTCAAATTTTCTAAATTGACACCAGAAGAGAAAGCAATTGCAATGAAAAATATTGAACCAGAGTTACTAGAAAATTTTGAGGTTGTCGAAGAAGATTTGGCGGCGAGAAACGATACTATTGATGAACAAATAGACTTATCTGTCATTGCACCATGTTCACATCATGGAAAATGTCCATTACAATTTTTTGATCCCGAAGTTTATTTGTATGGCAAGATTGGTAAAAAATTGAAATTTTGTAGTTACACTGTTTCTGTTCATAGGCCAAATTATTTACTTGAACTAAAGCGGGGTAAGAAGCTGGCTGTCAAGTGGACAGCTCCAAACAGTGGTATTGGAATCAATGAATTAGCCAAATCAGGTAGAGGAAGAGAAAATGGAAATGATTATGAAACTGCAAGTTACTCCTATTTGGTTGTGAATAGGTCAACCGAAAATGCCACAAAATTAGAGGAAGAGAGAGTTAAAAGAGCAGAACATGGTGTTGAACCCAGAGAAATAGGATATAAAGCTACGAATAGAGGGGAATATCCACGAGTTCTTGCTCCACCATTGAAAAAGAAGGGATTTGTTATATTGGACGTATGTGCACCCTCTGGACATGTTGAAAAATGGCATATTTCTAAATCCATCGGTAAACAAGAGTATCACGATGCAAGAAAGGCCAATATGGGTGATCTTTGGGCTTTAGGTTACAAGTCAGCAAATCAGTCAAAGAAAGAAAACACCTTTTATTTTGAAAAAATTGAAGAAAAGAAGGAAAATTTGAGAAAGAAAAAGAAAAGAGATGCTACAAAGTTAAAGAGAAAGATCACCAAAGATTACAAGGAAGCTTTAGAAGCAGAAACTAATGACCTTGAGGGAAATCTTGTAAAAATGGCCAAGATTGATGCCTATGAATTCCTCGCCAAGCCAAAGGAGGTAGAGAAGATGAAGGACAAGCGTAAATTTAAATTCTGAAAGGCGTGCTAATATAGTTCATGTAAATAGTTGTATTTTTTTGTACAAAATTATGCTGTGAAAATGCCGAGCCTCTGAGCCTCTTGATTATGATGCTCAAATTCCCCTTTGCCCCTCCGGTTTTGCTCTTTTTTTTGCTTCGTCTTTCTTCTTGTGCTTCTTTGTCGTTTACAGCATCAGTTACAACGTAGACGGATACACTCGAGGGCCAGAATGTCTGAGTCTTTTACAATTCTGAACTGTATGTTTTATATGAATGTTTTTCCCTTTGAAATCTTCAAAACGAGTTACTAACATCAATGTTGCTTGAACAATAAAGTCGGGGATTCTCCTACTTGCACTTTTTTAGCTTGGCGTTTGGCTGTTGGAAAATGCAAAATCATCACTTTGGCATCGGAACGTATTAACTTTTCCAAAAATGAAGTTTACTGGAAGTCACAAAAATATAGCGATAGTGATTATAAACCTACAGTTTTTGATGCTGCCAACCAATCGAGCCCTTATACCCTTGACATTGACTTTCTTCTACTCTCTGTTAACGGTTTAGATGATTTATTAAGTACTGTAAACCTTCTTCCAAACTTCATTAATAAGAATACCATTATTTTAATAGATTCAACTTATGCTAACGATCTAGAAGAAGTATTAAGCGAAAAACTACCAGATAACTTGGTCCTCAGTATCATTTCCGAGGTTACCGTCAAAGTTTTGAAATATTATGACAGATATGTTTATAGTCATTTAGGAAATAAAGTTGCTACAATGATTGGCTCAACTCGCTCAGATATATCAATCAATGCTTCTCACTGTCTTAAAGGTTCAAATTCTTCTGGAAAAAAATTGAATGAATTAATTCAAATATTACAATCCAATGGCGTTTTTCCTTGTAAAATAATTCAAGAAGGGGCCAAACCTACCATTAATAGTATTATTTGGAATCAAATCTTATCTTTTGTAACTTTCAACTTAGTTCCGCTAGTTTTTGGTCAAATCGATATGAAAAATCCTGTTCAAAACCTGATGATTAGTAAAGTTTTTCAAAATTTATTAATTTTGGCATCTTCCAAATGTTTAGATGAGTTTCCTGATGCTCAAGATACAAATAAATGCACACAATTGTTTGAACAAATGGCTCAACAATTCAACCAACTACATTCTCGATATAAAGTATTAACATCACAAACTGATGCATTAAACTCGGATGATGAAATTTTGGATTTACCGTTAACAATCTATAATTTTTCCAATGATTATAACACTTATATATCCTTATGTCTAGCCCAGATATTGAGTACTGCAAAAGTAGCAAAAATTGATGTACCATATTTAGAATGTATGAATAGCTTTCATTTAGAGATTGATAGAATTAGGAAACAAAAAGTGTTTGACTGGATCAGAAAAGATTCATACCAACCAGAAAAACCATTTTCTACGCCAAATCCTGCGACAAATAGTGCTACCAATATTTCAAATATCTCCATGCCAATGGATAACGCTATTGCAACAGATGGAGTCGATACTCCAACAACTTTGATTAGTACAACAGGAACTATGCAACAAGAGCCATCTCCTGGATATATGTATCGTCCACAGTCACCAAATGGATCAAATGGTAAAATTCCTAACTATTATCAATTTCCCCCAGCAGCTACCGGATTTATTAACAATCACTTACCAAAACCATTTTATCAACATCCGAGGTTCAAGGACTTACATGAAGGTGATATCAATGGTAAAAAAGTTTCATACCATCAAATTAAGGAACTAATTTACCCCAATACCAAAGGATCAACAGCTCCACATGACCTAACATTAGCACACAAACATATATATCAATATGCTAATTTGAACAACACGTTTGAAAGTGTTAATAATAGATATGGATGGGTTGATTCGTTAGATATTTTCAAACTTTCCAGTGGGTTTAAAAATGATGAGGATGAAGAAAATGAAAAATTCCAAAAAGCTGCAATACAGACTGATGATGCCAAAGATAACCTAGGTAGTGAATAAACTAATAAATTTAACAAGTTTTTGGATGTGCAAAGGAAAAAAATTGTCCCTTTGGCTCTGCAAATGATGCTAAAATGGATGATACCAACAACCTATAGCGAATGTGGTCAGTTCACAAAGATTGCAAAGTTCACAACAGATTCAGGAGCATCAAAATATGTATTTAATTGTTTAAAGTTTTTATGATAGATATTTTTAAAAAATTCGTTTGTAGTTAGACTAATTTACAAAAAGAGCCCAAATTCGAATTTGGAACCACAGCGTGTAACGCGATCAAAGAAAATGTTCTTGAAACATCGTTGCTTTTATTGTTCTGACATCTCCGGGATTTTCACAGCGATATTGGGGCGGTCTAGACATAATGGCACCAACAGAGAATGAAATCAAAGTTAAGGCGCTGGCCAGGCTGCTCAATGACAGAACTATGTACATTAAAGAGGCCAAAGAAAAAGAGCATGAAGTCAATCAAAGAGAAAAAGGATCGGAGAAGGCCGGAAATTTTAATTTTACCAAATACGCCCATACAAAGTTGATATTGGAAGAGACTAAAAATTTGATACTATTGGCAGAGTCTAAGATAAAGGAAATCTCTGATGATCTTCGAAGCTCACTTAATGGAGAGACAAATGATGTGATAGATAGGATGTTGTCGGAGGCTGATCAAGCGACCAAAGGATAGTAATGGGGTACTAATATTTATAGAGTATTAAACATATATATTATAGAAATAGTGGTGATATATGTTTGCATATGTATAAGGTTAAGCATTTTTCATAAAAAAACGAACGTCCTGCTTTTTTTATTTAGTAAAAGGTTTTTTGTTATGAGCTTCCCATTGTTTCAAAGACTCCTCCCATTCGGCTTCTGCATCGAATGGTTTTTCATGTTCTTTGTAGTAGTCTAACAGTTCTTTGCGCTTTTCGTGTTCAAGTTCATCCCACTTCTCCTTTTCGTCAATCCATCTCTCTTGTATATCGATATCCTCCATGAATCCCATACCCGATTGTCGTACGGCATCTGTCCATATAGAGTCACCGCTTAATTCATTAGTTCCAAAACAATATCCATTCGCCTTGTCAATTAATGAGAGTAAGTTAATCATTGAAGTTTTATCTTCAATTGCCAATACGTCATATGATAAAAGTCCAAAATCTTCGATCAATTCAGCAATTGATTCTGTTAATTTGGCATATTTTTCATTAAACCATTGATGTGACCTTTGATTTTTCTCAGAATGTATATAAGGAATAAGATAATGTAAATCTTCAGCTGCAGTATAGTATTGTAATTTAAAAGGTAGTCCTTCTACTTGGAGATTGTCACTAACTTCATTATCTAAAGATTTCTTTCTTTGTTCTATTTTATTCAATTTTTCACCTTGTACGTAACCATTTAGTAAATCAATTTTAGAAATAATATTAACTTGCGGTAAATCCAATTGTAGCATTGATCTGAGGGTTAATAAAAGAGATGAAATCCAAAGCGACGGAATAGTTACGTTTATTGAGTCCACTAGTGAGACGACACACAGACGGAAATCTAATGTCTTGATCAATTTTTGAAATATTTCTTTGAAAACTGGACTGGTGGTAAAAAGCTCAGTTTGCCCAGGACAGTCAAAAATTACATAGGTTGATTGCCCGTCTAGACTAAGTTTAGTCAATTCTTGTATTTTATCTAAAAAAAAATCAATACTTTCTTGAAAAATCTCCAAACAATGCATTAACCCACCATTCGGTCCTAAACATAGTTTTTCATCATTCATAATTTCTTCTAGTGTTATTACATCTCTAATGTCTAATGTGCAATCATATGGAAGTCTATCGTTTGCGGGATCCAAATTGATTATTAATGAGTTTCTACCAATAGAATTCAAAAACTGGTTCATTCCATTACAGTATGTTGATTTCCCTGCACCTGGCGGTCCAATAACAACTTGTCCATAAGGCGGCATTTTCTCTCGTATTCTTCTATCGTTGCTTATGCCCGATTCAAAGAAGAGTCCAGGCAAGAAAGGATGAAAAGTTCTAGAAGAAAAAACAGGCAGTGTGAAAAATAACTTTTCTTGATTATTTTGATTGACTTTTTTTTTCTTATAACTTGCTTTCATTCCATGGGTGTTCTTATTTACAAACAAAGTGTATAGAAATGGAAAAGGAATTATCAATCATTGATGGAGTCTTGATTAATCTTGCTGCAATTCAAAGGTTTTACGAGTTTGAGCATACCGAACTTTCAACCGTTCTACGTATATTCCAGCAATTCCAACATGAGACTTGTGAAGCTGAAGAACTACAGAATTCCAGTGAAATTTTTTTGAAGGAGTCCAATAAAGAAATAGGTTTATTGAAAGAAAGACTAAAGGATCTAGAGCCAAAAATTGCTGCAATTAAAGCAGATATTTCATCAAGAAAAGAATCTAAACAGAAGTTGATTACTTTATTTAATACACTTAAATCTGTAGATTTACTTGAATCTGAATCGAATTCAAAGGCTGAAAATACCTCACCTACTCGAATCGGGAAGCTTGAATCTGAATTTCCACTTATGGAAATTAGGGAAGATTTAGACGACAATGATAAAATAATAGGAAGTGAAATCAAACCGTACAACTCATCTGAAAGTCAAATAAAGGCTCTACTTGAAGGCAGAATGTCCAAAATTAAAAAAGGCAAAATAACTCCTTTTGAAGAAACTGACAAAGTCAAAACTTCAAAAAACAAGGTTGAAAAATCATCATCAGCCAAGATACCCCTTGAAGAAAAAAAGGCAGTTCAAACTTTGGAGGAGGATCCAAAAGAATTCCGTCCTTTCGTTATACGAGAAGAAATAGATGAAGATGGGAATGTTATTAAAAGCTCCATGGCGAGGATTCCACAGATGGCACCTTCCAATAAAGATGATTCTGAACAAGAACCTTTGAAGGATAGTATTCCTGAACCGGCAGACGAAGAAGTGACTGAAGATCAATTGAATGATTTGTTTGAAGATATGGGATTTAACGTTGCGAGACTCGGTGGAATTGAAGAACCAAAAAGCGTCGAATCAAAAGTTCAAGTAAGTGGAGTAAAGGAGATAGCTGAGTCATCAACTGAGAAAGTACGGCTAAATGAGGCGCCTGAGACGACTAACATTGTGGAAGTTTCAGCTACTGGACCAGCATTGGACACGAATGATTTGTATACTTTAGAATTAATTGCTGATGAATTAAATCAAGAAGAAGATGATTTTGAGGATCACTCAAATTTAATTGATGATAATATCGATGACAATTTTGAATGGCCACATATACACGGAGAGGAAGAGGAAGAAGAAAAAGCCGATGAAGACGGTGAGTGGGAAGAGGAAGAAGATGATAACAGTATCCAACAACGCACATTTACAAATATGTTTGGACGCAAAGCCCAGAACTTATTTGCACAAGAGATCATGAATCTTAGAAATAAATCGGAATTATTAAATGATGATGTGAAAATAGAAGAAGTTCAAACTATTGCTGAAAGCGCAGCGATTCCACAGATTGTTGAAGTTGAAGAAGTAGGCGCAGAACTTGATGTCCCAAAAAAACCCAAAAAATCTGTTCGGTTTAATAATACGGTTGATGTGAAAAAAGTTGATGATATTTGGGATGAAGTCAGACGTTCAAATATTGAAAATGAGATCAATTTGAGAAAGAAGGAGACTTCCAGTTCTATTTTCAGACGTTCAAGAGGAGCAACAATTGAAGAAACTGGAAAAGAAGAAGAGGATAAGGAAAAGGAAGCTAATGAGGGGACGAATATTATCTCTGATGTCATTGAAAGACAAATTGTGGAGTCCGATCCAGATGTTAAAGTAATACAGAATGACGTATTCAAGTCTTTTGATTCTATCAGCTTGAGGAAGCAACTTGATAATAACTTGTCGAATATTGACAACAATATGATCAAACTATCAGGTAAGAAAGGCCCTTCAAGATTCAAGCTAGCCAGAGCTGCAGAAATGGGTAAAAAGTTTCAAGAGACACATGTTCCTGCTGAAGTTCGTGAACAATTGCAAGCTGCTGCAAGTGAGGCAAGCCCCAACACGATAAATTCGACAAAAAAGTCTTTGAAGAATAATTTTAATTCACTCTTGCCACGTTCATCTGTGCAATCGAAACTTTCAAGTACATCACATATAATTCATACACCAAGGGATATCAATCCGTTACCTGTAAACCCATCGATTGATGATGAAGATTATGAAATTATCAGGCATGAAGCAACGGATGATTTATTTGACGATGATGAAGGGATGGTTGAAAGTGAATTTATTCCAATATCCGAACAGTCTAAGGCACATGAAGTCAAAGCGGAAAAGGATTTTGTGAACGACGATGCGCCAGAGTACTTTCCAAAATATACACCACCAGACAAAAAGGACAATGAAGCGGTCATTGGAACGACATTGGATTATAAATCTATTTCTAACGACATGGACACTATGGCGAAAGCGTATGTTTTGGGGTTATATGATGATGATATTAGTACTACAGGAGAGGTTATTGAAGAATTAACGGATTTTGAAAAACACAATAAAATTGTTGAAACAAACACGGAATCTAAGCTCCATGACCGTGTTACTGAAATCAATAAACAATTTGATGATCCTGATAGGAAAATTGAGGAATTATTGGAGGAAAATGACGTAATGGTTGTTTCTGATATCGTTGAAAATGATATTGCTGATATTCTTCAAGCAAATGCCATACCAGATGATCAATTGGATATTGAATTAAATGATGAGAGCTTGTCTACGCAAGTTGCGTTGGATTACACTAAAATGAGATCAAATATGTTACACAAATATAAGGGTGGATTTAGAGAGACGGAGAAAGAAAAGGAGTTTGTACGTCCCGATGAGAATGTACGTGTAAGTCGTTTCAAATCAGCTCGATTAGGTATGTAGATATACGTTTTTTAGGTGCATATAAGTATGTTATATTTCCGGATTAACTATTCTAAGCTGGGTATTATCCTGATAACCGTGAAGCATGAAGGCTTCAATTCCTGCAACTTTCAAGTATTGATCAGATTTTGATCTGAAATGCTCATTCTTAGATGTATCTGTTCTTTGTTTGATTTCCCCGTAATTCCTACTTCTTCTTGTGAATATTTTGGTATCCTCGGGTATTTCAATGCATCTTTGTTGGTTAAAAGATTTTGGCGTTTCATCAAAACTCTTTTCCAGTAGCTGGCGGTAACTTGTAGAAAAAATAGTATGCGTTGGTAATTTCGGGGGCACAGAATAATCTATGACTTTAGAAGTGTTATCAGCGCCACTGTAATCTCTAAGAGTGAACTGATTCATATCTTTAATCGGAACAGGAGAAAGTTCTTTATGATAATTGTTTGTTACTAGGTTGTTATCATCTGTGAAAGAAACAAAATTTGAAGATCCAGACGAAGAACAATCACTTGGCACAATGGAGAATACATCATCAGCTGCCGTTGTGGACTCATAAGTGGATGTACGTGCACCGGTTGAGTATCTGTTTGCAGAATAGGCGGGTGACTTGATGGTAAACGCTTGGTTATTCTCCACTCCTGAGGTACTTTCCACGCTTTTTGCAAATACTTGTGTATTTGCTGTTTTATCAGTCTGCGGAGTGTTAGGAACCACATCGTAAGAATTCAACTGAGAGTATGTGTTAAGCAATTTAGATACGAGAGAATCTCTCGAATCACTTGCGAAGTTGATGTATATTTGATTGTTTTTCGCATATACTGACTTATTTATATCGACCGTCTCGCTATCATTATCAATATCGTCATCATCACCATCACCATCATAATCTTCTTCTCTTTCTTTACTGTCAGCGTCACCATTCTTTAAGTCACGTCCAATTTCTTTCCGTACATTATTGTCAACAGAGAGTCCAGGAGTAGTGGTATTCATTTTAGTAGCATATGGCAGAGAAACAGACCTCGGCTGTTCTCTACGTTCGAAATTATCAATAATCGATCCAAATGTGCTTATTCTCTTTCCAAGCTTTGAAAAAAAATCCGAGTGTCTGGCACTGCTACCTCTTTTTTTAGGGGCAGTAAGTGGAGGGGAAACCTCAGACGCCTCACGACGTGGCACGGCTGCCTTTTCCGGGGTAAAAGGGACAAAGAAGGGTTCGATATCATGATTATGTTTCAACAAATGAGAAAAGTTTTCAGAAAGCACCCTTGTGTTCTGCGGATTTATTCTTGAATGCTGATTTGTGTAATTTTCGGCATGGAGGGGCGGTATTGTACACACGCTGATTTGAGAACGATTGGCCACTGCTCCCCGAAAATCCATCTGAGGATCAAGTTTGTCACCATGAAACTTGCGGGGGTACATGGTTATGTGGTGAAGTGAGTTATAACAGGACGGGGTAAAAAGGGTCAGGGAAAGAACATTAAAGCGATGAAGTTTTGATATGTAATGGAAATCCGTTTGTCTTTATGCATTTGCCATTGATAGGAAAGAGTGGATGGCTGTGATATCATGCTAATCGATGGCTGGGATTAAGAATTACCCGATTTGACAAACATGAATCAAGCCTCTGTTCTTCAACTTTTTGTTTTTCTTTTTTTTTTGTTTTTCGGAGAAAAACAAAAATTTTCAGTTAGAAAAGTGAGACACCTACCTACACCTACACCAAAACACAGTACATACGTTGCCTAGGAGAGCATGTCCGCAGAACAAAGCATTACAAAACCGGCACTTGACTCTCGGATTGGAAGAGATCCTCCGTTTGCGTTTGGTCAACGGTTTTTGACTGAAGAGAACGACGTGTTTCAGCACAATGCGTGGGATAACGTTGATTGGGACGATTCGCAGATTGGAGAGTTTCAAGAAAGCATAGAGAAACAAAAGGCGGACCCAGTTTCTGATTTTCAAAAGGGAGAATATAATGCAAAACCCAAAAAGTACTGGGATTTATTTTATAAGAACAACAGGGAGAATTTTTTTAAGGATAGAAAATGGTTAGAAATTGAGTTTCCAAGTATTTTTGAATGTACAAAGTCCGATGCGGGACGCAAGACGATTTTGGAAATTGGATGTGGAGCAGGTAATACGATGTATCCTATACTAGGGAAGAATGAGAATCCGGAGTTGAGGGTGTTTGGATGTGACTATTCGGATGTTGCCGTTGAACTTGTACGTGAGAATGAGAATTTTGAGAAACTGCATGCATCGGGCAACTGTTATAGCAGTGTATGGGATTTGGCAAATAAAGAGGGTAAGATTCCTGAAGATTTGGAAGAGAATAGTGTTGATGTTGCGGTTATGATATTCGTTTTCTCTGCGTTGAATCCCAATCAATGGGGAAATGCGATTTCCAATCTGAAAAAAGTACTAAAGCCTGGTGGAATAATTCTATTTCGTGATTATGGAAGGTATGATTTAGCACAAATTCGATTCAAAAAGAATAGACTGTTGGAGGATAATTTTTATGTTCGTGGAGACGGTACGAGGGTGTATTTTTTTACAGAAGAGGAATTGAGGAAGATTTTCTGCGATGAGGGAGGATTCATTGAGGATAAGATTGGATCAGATAAACGGCTGTTGGTGAATAGGAAGAAGCAGTTGAAGATGTATAGATGTTGGCTGCAAGGGGTTTTCAGAATGCCTGTCTAGAGAAGAAAAAAAGGAGAGGATGGATTATAGTTTGATAACGATATGTAGAAATGTATCGAAATACTTCATTGTGGTGTACAATTCGATGATGGGAGTGTGATGTGGGATTTCTACACCGTGGACGTAAATTTTTGTCTTTGATTGAAGATGCTTGGTGCGGTGGGTGAGATGAGGCTCGACTACTTGCCAAAGGGTGAGATGATGGGCTGTTTTGGATGGTGTGTTTGGTTGGATGGTTTCCCTCAAATGGTGGTTGTTTTCGACAATGTATAGCTTCAGAGGTAATTTTTTCATAACTTGAGGTTTCAGTTTCCTGAAGTATTTTTCAAAAGTGGAGTAATTTTGGGTGATTGTGGAGGCCCAGAAGTTTTTGCTGTCATCCAAACCAAGGGACATAATTATGTTGCTTGATCCGTTGAGTATATAGCAAGATTCCTTGATTGTGTTGCGCCAGTATTTCTCCAAGAGGAGATGGAGGTTGTCGGATTGGATGAGTTGCTGGAAGGGGCTGTTGGGGTCTGTTTTGCGAAGATTCAGTTGCAATGCGTTGTCGGAATGGTATATTTCATAAGAGATCTGCAAGGGTATGTTCCACTGGATTTCTGCATTGGTGAGAGCATCGTGAAAGGTGAAGAGGTTTGCCCTTGCCAGCGGGATGCCGAAGTATGAGAGGATTTTGTGGAAATGCAAGTGGATGTAAGTATTTCTAGGAAGGAGCAGGTGAAAAGATTTGCCGTTGTAGATGATGATGGATAGGATTTGGGAGTTCCATAGTTTGGCAGTGATTGCAGAGTCCATTGGGGAGAAGAAGGAGGAGGAGGAGGAGGAGGAGGAGGAGAAAGGTACGTTAGTCGTTTAAGGATTGAGTGAGAAATTTATATAGAAGGAATAAATAAATAAATAATAAATAATCTGATAAAAAGAATGCCAAAGCTGATCAAAGACCTATAAGTTTTTGATGATTGCATCGGTGAAACTGGTGGTTGAGGCAGTACCCCTCAAGTCACCGGTTCTGTTTTCAGGACCGGAGGCGATGGTTTTGAGGACTGCACCTTCGATTGTATCAGCGTATTTAGTTAGGCCCATATGTCTCAACATCATACAGGAAGATAATAACAAAGCGGTTGGATTGGCCAAACCTTTACCGGCAATGTCAGGAGCGGAACCATGGACGGCTTCAAAGATACAAACCTTTTCACCCATGTTACCTGAAGGGGTTAAACCCAAACCACCAATCAAACCAGACGATAAGTCGGAGAGGATATCACCGTACAAGTTTGGCATGACCATGACCACCTTACTGAAGGCAGTTGGATCGGATGCCAACTTTAAAGAGGTGTTATCGATCAATTCGAAGCTTACTTTGATGTCTGGGTAATCCTTTGAGATTTCTTTGGCGCATTGGACAAACAAACCATCGGATAATTTCATGATTGAAGCTTTGTGAACAACAACGACTTCGTGTCTACCGGTTTCTTTGGCATGTTCGAAGGCGTATCTGATGACTCTTTCTGATGCCTTTTTGGTGATCAACTTGATTGATTGGACAACACCCGGTACAATGATATGTTCGATACCTGAGTATTCACCTTCGGTGTTTTCTCTGATAAGGACGGTGTCGACGTTATCGTAAGGAGTTTTGAAACCTTGGACAGATTTACAAGGTCTGACGTTGGCGAACAAACCAAAGGTTCTTCTCAAGGTCAAGTTCATGGATTGATGACCCTTACCGATTGGAGTGGCCAAAGGACCCTTCAAAGCAATTTTGTTTTTGTTGATAGAGTTGACTGCTGGAGTAGGGATGGTGGTAACACCGTTGATCAAGGAAGGAGTGACATCGACTGGTTCCCAATCAATTGGGACGTTTGCGGCCTGGTAGATTTTGACCACGGCGTCCGAGATTTCTTCACCGATACCGTCACCCTTGATCAATGTGACGTCGTATCTTCCCTGGGCATTTGGAGATCCTAGATATTGACCAGCGACCTTGGTGGCGTATTGTCTCTTGGCAGACATGAGAAGCGATTTGTTTAGAGGGATATTTTTGAACATTTGGAGAAGAGTCGGGGAGAAGAGTATTCTATAGTTGGATCAAGGAGAAGAGGGGTGTGGGGTGGGTGGCAAATGGATGATAGCAGCAGAAGCTGAGAACGGGAGAGAGTGGAGGGAGGGGGAGGGGGAGGGGAGGAGAGAGAGACGGAGGGAGGGAGTGGAAAAGGCCCGAGAAGAGCAGAGCAGAGCAAAAGGAGGGAGCACAGCGCAGCACCACGGGAGGCAGCTGGAATGGGCGAAGGGAAGAGGTTATATTGTGGTGCGCTGCGCTGCAAAGTGTGGGACGCGCTGTGTTGCGCGGGGGGCGGTTCGGGGGCGAAAGAGGAGGTTATTGGCTGGCTGGGGAGATGTAGTAGTGGATGTGGTGGTTGATGTGGTGGTGGTGGTGGTGGAGAAGATGCAGGGAATCGTGCACGGTGGTGTTTGTGTGGGCAATATAGCGTTTGGGGAGCAGAGCAGCAGACGGGGGCCGGGGGCGGGGGCCGGAACCGCAGCGCAGGAGCCGAGGAGGAAAAGGGCGTGGCCGGTGCACGGGCGGCGGCAAGGCGCGGGAGTAACCCCGGGGCGTTCCCGGGGCGTTCCCGGGGCGTTTTCGGGGACGGAGACGGGGCCCGGAGACGGAGACGGAGACGCGTCCCCGGGGCGTTCCCGAGCTCGGGAAACCCGCGCGCACGTGACACGTGTCACGTGCGCGCGGTTTTGCCTGCTGCCGTTTTGCCGTCCCGTTTAGGCAATTCCCTGTGTTGGTGATTCATGCTCGTTTTCCGTGTGCATCGGTGAGCCAGCGTGTGTACACAGGCACGTCGTATATTTACATATCCATCTTCACCACCCGTCGTTCTTCTTCCCACTTTCCCTCCCTTTCCTCACCACTCCATGTCCAACACCCGCCATAACCCCCTCCCCGCCGTCTCTGCAACGGCCTTCATTCTCGGGTGTGTTGCCGGTGCATCCCTCACCGTCGCATTCTCCCCACTCGGCTCCCGCTACATCTATCTGCCCCTCTACGTCTTCTTCGTCGCCCTCTTCCATTTCCTGGAATACTACTCCACTGCGTCATACCAACCAACCAAGGTCAACTACGATTCCTTCGTACTCAACAACGGCTCCGGTTATAGAATCGCACACTCCGTCGCTATCCTGGAATGCCTCGTTGAACTGTATTTCACTCCTCGTTTCAAGTCCTCCTACACCCCCGTCAAACTACTCGGTCTTCTGCTGATCTTACTCGGCCAATCGGTACGTACACAGGCAATGAAAACTGCAGGCGAAAATTTCAACCACATCATTCAAAACGTCAAGCACGGCAACCATGTCCTTATAACCCACGGAGTTTACGCTTATCTGAGACATCCAAGTTACTTTGGCTTTTTTTATTGGGCTCTGGGCACCCAGTTACTCTTACTCAATCCTCTTTCCCTCTGCCTCTTCATCGTTTTGCTCTTGTCCTTTTTTTCAAACCGTATACGCTATGAAGAAAAATACCTCATATCTTTCTTCGGCGATGATTACGTCACCTACAAATCAAATGTATCAACCGGTATACCTTTCCTATGATACATTTCTTTATATAAAGTACAACACAATATAATACACTATGATCTAGCCTCGTCTACCTTCAGCTCACTCATCTCCAGTTAAATCAATGAATTCACGCTCAACCATACTCACTGCATTGGTGCTTTCGACTTTCCTGCCCACAATATGTTTCTCCCTGAACACTCCACTTACATCGTTGGCGCTTTGCTTGAACATGCGCAACAAATCAGTCGATGCAGCATTGCCCATCTTTTGTCTTTTGATACTACCATCTCCTTCTTCCTCTCTGTCGATTCTGCCATGTTTAATGCCGCTGTTTTTCTTGGGCGGGCTTCGTGACCGGGGAAATGGCGGCAATGCTTCTCCATCCTTCTCCTTCTCCTTCTCCTTCTCCTTCTCTCTTTCCCGTGCTCTCTCTTTAGCTTTTCTTCTCTTTTCTTTCTTCCGTTGCTTCCTTTCTCTTTCCTTCTCCTCCTCCTTCTCTTTGTCACCCTTCCTCTCCTCCTCCCCCAAACTATCCCCTTCATGTGGATTCAAAAATGTCTGTAATGACAGCGGCAGCGAAATTCCTAATAACCCTTTCTTCTTCTCAAAATCTTTATTGCTTTCCTTTGTCATACTACACTTCGCCTTTTCATGCATACCTTTATGCATTACAATGTTTATCCGCTGTTGCTTTCTCTGTAACTGATCATTCTTTGCCTTTTCAATCAACTGTATCACTTTATCGTTCATTTGTGATTTTTGAAGCAATCTTGCATCCTTGATAATTTTCCCACTAGCTTTAGCTCTTTGGTTTTTATCAAGAGCGTTGAGTTTACTGACAAGAACATTCTGTTTGATGCTAACTTTCGCAATGCTACTAGGCTCAATCTGTTTTGTACTTGGAAGCTTCGGCGCTAACATTTCATCTTCAACATCTTTCAACTTACGAACAGTACTAATATCTCCAGGCTTTTTCGGTAATCGATCTATGAATGATTCATTATTCGCTGTTTCAATATTCAGCTTCAGTAGTTCCGGCATTTTCAATTTGTTAGAATTCATGATGTTGGAATTGACTAATTTTTCAGCTGATTTTTCAGCTGTATCCTTAGCTGATTTTTCAACTTGTTTTTCAACTGGTTTTTCAGCCGGTTTTTCAGCCGGTTTTTCAGCCGGTTTTTCAGCCGGTTTTTCAGCCGGTTTCTCAAATAGTTTTTCAGCCGGTTTTTCAACTGGTTTTTCAACTTGTTTTTCAACTGGTTTTTCAGCCGGTTTTTCAGCCGGTTTTTCAGCCGGTTTTTCAGCCGGTTTTTCAGCCGGTTTNNGGTTTTTCAGCCGGTTTTTCAGCCGGTTTTTCAGCCGGTTTTTCAGCCGGTTTTTCAACTGGTTTTTCAGCCGGTTTTTCAGCCGGTTTTTCAACTGATTTTTCAACCGGTTTTCCAACTGGTTTTTCAGCCGGTTTTTCAACCCTCTTTTCGAGTTGTCTTAAAACTGATTTATCAGCGGAAAAAATATCTGTTTCTTTCTCACCTATATTTGGCCTCACCATTTGATTTTTAGCAGAAGGTTCTGATGGAAATTCAATTGATGTAGCAGGCAAAGACAGTGTTTTTTTTACATTGGATTTTGCATCAAAAATAGACAAGCCACTGCTATCAACATTACAAACATCATCATTTCGAAGATTTTGAACAGGCCTCACTGTTTGAATTTCATCCGCTAATAAAGTTTTATCTGTTGATTGTTCTTGCTGTCTTTGCCCCGTTTGTTTCTTATTATGATCAAGCGTCTGAGCGATTTCTGGTACTTCTTTATTAAGTGTCTCTTTCTTTTCGATCCGTTCGTTCGTAAATGTTTTTTGAACTAATGGAATACTCGATACTGGTACTTCATCTTGTAATTCGTGTTGACCTTGTTGCGGCCGGTCAACGTTCACTTGATCTGTTATAGAACTATCTCCAACATCCGTTGCACCTGTAACTGGGCTTGGTGCCGTTGACTCTCGAAGGTGAGATTGAGATTCAGATGAATATGATTGATTTTGGTCCTGCAAAATAGTTTGCTGTTTTAAAGATAGTATCGATTGCTGGGTATGTGTTTTTGTCGTTTGTTCTTCTGACAGCTCCACTAAAATAGAGCTTGGCACAGGTTCCTTAACCATCGATTGCTCCAAGTTTTGAGAAAAATTAGGAGCACCTGGTCGTTGAGGTTGCGTCTGTGGTTTTTGACCAATGCTTTGCACAACAGCTGGCTGGCCCATTTGATGAGTACAATGCATATGTAAGCTTGGTGATAATGGATTCTGAATAGCCTCCGGAACCAGTTCGTCTGAGAAATTTTGAGTTTCGAATTGTTGAACCTGTTGAACTTGTTGTTGTGCACGCTCACCAATCGCTGCCTCATTTTGAACATTTTCTCCACTAAGAGCTGCATGAACGGTTTCAAAAATCTGGTCCGCTACTTCACTATTTGCAATCTGTTGTTCATTTTTCTTTGTGGAGTTTTTTGAAGGCAGATTTACCACTGACGATTGATCATTCTTAACATTATTGGAGCTACGTGTTTGGGCAAAACATGGTTGATCAAATTCTAATCCTTGAGAAATAACCTGCGAACGACCACTGGATTGCTCTGAAGTTTGATGGTTTGGAGGAAATACAGGCTTTTTAGACTGTTGTTGCGGAAAAAAATCAGGTCTGTCAACATTATTGTTTCGCGGCGATTTGGATGGTAAACTAGATGAAATCGACTGGGGATGGTGTTTTTGTTCAAGTTGCGTTTGCGGGTGTGTTGACACATATGATGAATTATTTGGTGATGGACTGCCTTCAGAAACTTTTGCAGCGGATGATAAATTAAAAACATTAGAATCTGCTGAATTATTTAAATCAAAAGATGATGATTTTGATGAGGATAAATTTATGTTCGTTTTTGTACCATTATATACCTCATCATTGAAAAACGTTGAATCAAAGAATGAGAGCCTTGCTTGCAGAAATTCAATTTTCTTAATTTCTGACAGATCCCGTTCGTTTGGAACACTAAAATATAATCCTGATGAAGTCAAACTTTTTGATAATTTGATAATTGAAAGTTTATAAAATGTAGAAGTTGAAGGGGAATCTAGATATGACTTTAACTCGTCACTGACGTCAATCAATATTGCACCAAGTTTCTTCCTTTTACTCAAATAGCTAACTTTGTTGTCAGGACTCAATATTTTGTCCAACTGCAACTGAAATGCACGATAAACACGGTATGATGCATCGTTAAAGAAAAGTTTAACACAGAATGCATTGTATTTTTCGGTACCACCATGTAAAGACATCAACTGTTTTCTTAAATACTCATCTAAGGTCTTAGAAAATGCCTCTTCTCTCGCAACAATCTGCTTCAAAATTGAACAGGAAATATTGAATGTAAACGACATAAATGATAGTATGGATTTAGATGAGTCTCCATATTGATTAGCCATCATTTCATCAATTGGTATATTCTTTTTTTTGAGTATATGAGCTTCTCTTATCACCATGGTTCTCGTTTGTATATCTGAAGAAACGTAATCACGGTACATGTTGCTCAAATGACTTTGTATATCGGCCATAAAATTTAATTCCTTTGCAATGTTGTTACATTTTTCTGAATTCGAGCGAAAAGTATCAGTGGAGCTTAATGTAGTTACAAGATTTTGTAAATTCTCATTAGGATTATTGTTGACGCTGGTATCATAGCTAGGGCTCTGAAATTGCGGAAACTGTGATGCTGATTGCGAATATTGTAATGGCACCCCTTCCTGCCCTTGGCTATGAGCTTGTGCTTGGGATCTTTTTCTTGTTTCTGATGCTTTAGCCTCCAGTGCTTTAATTTCTGCTGCTCGGGCTTCCGCCTGTGCTCTAGCTTCTGATGCTCTGCGTTCGGCTTCCAATCTTGCTTCGAATTCGGCTCTAGCCCTGAATTCAGCTGCTACTCTTGCTTCAGCCTGCCGCATGGCCTGATCTAAAGCTTGATTTTTCGTCGCCTCTATTTCTGCCTTTTCAGCCTCTAGTGCTGCGCTTCTTCTAGCTAGCTCTTCCAGCTGCAAACGCTGATGTTCCTCAAGCTGCAAGCTTCTTTGCGCTTCAAGTTCTAAACGATTCTGTATTTGTAATTTATGATAAGACTCTAATCTTCTTCTATTCTCTATTTCAATTCTTGCTACTTTTTGAGCTTCAACGAGCTCTTTTTTTTGATGTTCTAATTGTGCTTGTATTGCTTTAAAATTCATTAATTCTGATTGTTTTGTTGTGTTTGCTAATGATGTATGTGATTCCTTTTCTGCAACTTCTGAAAGGATTCTGTGTGGTATTGTTTGCTGTTGTTGTTGCTGCTGCTGTTGCTGTTGCTGTTGCTGTTGCTGTTGCTGTTGTTGTTGCTGTTGCTGTT
>JAJMCN010000064.1:0-21638 GCA_030573035.1 Pichia nanzhaoensis | reverse complement strand
AATATGAAAAAACTAGGCTCTAAAACTTTAGAAGCCTCTAACCGCGGTTATGTTGGTGTAAGAAGCTAGAAAGCCCCACATATATTGGATAATCATCGCTGTTAACCACAATATAGACTTTGCCGAGCACGTTTTCAGTAGGGTTTATTGCGAAAGGTTTGAAACCATTATCGCATAGCTGATAAAAAGGTTTTATAAATAAAAAAAAAGCGATAGCATAGAAAAATGTAGACAACCATACCAGCTGATCAAATATTAAATGGCCGTGATAACGAATCAACCGACGAAACTGGTCATATTGGTTATCATAGTTTTTGTACGGAGATTGGCTGCAGTTACTACAACGTGAATCTCTACTTACAAGTTTTGTCAGTGAAAGAACAAAACATGTTCTCTCAATAATCTAAAGAAACTAGTTGAATCTAAATTTGCCTGTTTAAAGCTCAAGAAATGAGTTAAAAATTTTATTTATCCATACCTTGAAAATCAACCAATGGCTAGTATATGTGTACGGGGGGTTCATTAAAACTAAGTCCAAAACGAAGGGCACCAACATCAAAGCAAAGGATATAAAGTTGGTATTTGGAAGCACTGGTGTGCTATCGACAACACTTCTTACCAGAATTCATGAATAACAGCTGGTATAAGAAGTACAACAGATGGTGTTATCAATCACCCCAATTGGATTCATCTACCACTGGTGGCTACCTTACCTTTGATGTCTCTAGTTGATATTCCATTATCAAACGTGACTGCATGACCGACCAAATAAATTTGAC
Source organism: Pichia nanzhaoensis (assembly GCA_030573035.1). Classification (NCBI taxonomy): domain Eukaryota; kingdom Fungi; phylum Ascomycota; class Pichiomycetes; order Pichiales; family Pichiaceae; genus Pichia; species Pichia nanzhaoensis. The sequence continues at coordinate 20,859 of JAJMCN010000064.1, read as the reverse complement.
ATTGTTTTTCTGGACAAATTGTTAACGTTTTCTAATTCACTAACGCTCGGGACACTAGCTAGCCGTATGCCACCTTAGAAAAAAATTACAGGCACAATAGCCGTAGACTGGAATGCCGACACATTGACAAGCACACCGTTAGTGAAGCGGTGGTTTTTCGGGTTTTCTGCAGTGTCGACAAAGAACACGTTAAAACCGCCCATCGTTGATGTGTCAGTGAATTTGAAGTGTGAATAAAGGGAGAGCTTCGTTACCTTCAATCTACCCGCTGATTCAGCTTCTTGCAATGCGGTCCTCAACTGAATCGAATTTACGTTTGTTTTCGCAGCAACATCACGGACATCTGTGAAACCAGAAGTATATGATTCATCTTTTGGTTAGGCCACCCCGAAATCACTGGCCAGAATGTCCATTTTACCGTTTTGGATAAAGAGCCTGACAGTGTCCAAAAGTAGCAAAAGAAAAAAAGAATGTAGAAACAGAAGATCAGAAGAGAGATCCAGTTTTAATACTAAACTGCGGCTGTTTATCCATTGGGGCAACAATAACTAGGATTTGTATTTGATCGCTTCGTTCGATAGTACTCTTTGTTTTTGAATATATGGTGATATTACAGACGGTCCCAAAAATACCAGCTGATACCATGAAGTGAGTCTGTTTTAAATGGGGCAGTTTTTTTTTGGCAATATATTTTCAGTAGATATAAGTATAGGCAGTCGTATATCTTATGAAAAACATAAATTGAAAACCACTGACCACAATGCCTTTTGAACACCCGTTTTTCACTGCCAGTTCTTCTCCAAGAGGTTCTAAGCTTTCTTCGCCTGAAATCTAAACACCGTGTCTGATTAAGTAGGTCTTGCACTATTTCTTTGTTACTTTATCAAGACTGCGTGTTGTTGCGATTGATGGGAGAATTTCAGGTTTTTTCATTTACAAGAAACGGAAGAGCAAACACCTTTGCGTTTGCTTTGAAGTTGCGCATAACGAGATGGTTAAAGTTAATGGCATCAAGTTCTCTTTCTTTATCTGTGCTAAGCCTCATTCTACAAGCTGTGCAAAAAGTTTGCTGGGTTCAGTAGGTTACAAAGATAGAGTTTTGGTGTCTATCTCCGCCACTTACTTGTTTGACCATGAACTTGATAAAGGGAAGCATAAAAAAGAAGACTTCTGAGAAGTACCAATTGGTTTAGAACTGTTCTTACGACTTGTAACATCATGTAGCGCTTGATTCCCAAAATGGACGAGCACCATTGGCGGTCGATCGACGCTCTGCGTTGCCAGCTTGGCATATGCTGCGCAAACGAGCAATGGATCACGTGAGACGTAAACGTTGTCTGCATTTGCATTTGCATTTGCATTTGCATTTGGCATGTGTGTGTGTGCAATGGAGCCAACGGCTTCCGAGCCACTGCTGCAGTGACGCTCTGCATTTTGGCACGGCAAACTGTGTGTGGAGTCGATTGCAAATTACGGGTTTTCGGTTTCCTTCAACAGTTGGTGCATCCAAGGACTTGCACTGGTGGTTTCGACCCGCCCCCGGGTGTGCAGTAATATATTCAGCACTCCACACTCGCCTGCAGGCGGCTCAGCGCAGGGCAAAACTGCCCCCATAATATTGCCGTGTGCGGCAAGAGCGGAAAAACGGGAAAACAAAGAGATCTGTCGGACACCGAAACGCGGACATCGCTGTTGCAGCCGTTTCGGCACACCCCGGGGTGTGTCGGGAAACTATTGCTCTTTGCACTGTTGCATGCATTTGTGCTTTGTGCCGCATCTTTTCTCGATCCCTGGCTTGTTCTAGGAACAAAATCACAATAAAGCCGAATCGACGGCGACGTTCGTTGGCTTCCGGTGTTTCGGCCCTTGCCGCCGTCACCCAAGGCTTGCCTCCCGGTCCAATTCTTGACGGAAACCTGGAAGTGAGAAGGAGCAACGAAAACCTTTCGGCTTTTTTCTTGTCTGGTTCATTACATTCGTCTTTCCCATCATCATTCTTCTCGCAATTACCACTGGATTCCCAACCACCATTCAATGTTCGTGAAAGCCACGACTGTCGTGAATTAAGGAACATCCCGTATTCTCACTCGACACTCCTGTGTTCACCTACCAACTTTAGTAGTACTCTTTCTCACCAGCTAACCACATTGCTGCTGTGACAAAAGCACCTTCATCAACAACTCATCGAGAACCACCAATTTCCACCACCTTTGCCGGTTGTACTCGATCCAGCACCCACAAATTGCTCTAACTAGTCCTGGAACATTGCATCGAAACCAACTGGACAATACTTCATTCATTTAGTTTTGGGTCTAAAAATGCAAATACACTAGAAAGCAATGCACTCATTACAGCAACAATCCCGGAACAACTTCAAGTTTAAATCTATAGGTGCTAAAAACTGCAAAAAAGCAGAAACCGTGCCATGATTTGTTTATATTTCTATTCTTGATGGTCTGATGTCTAGCTAGGTTTTGTTTGTTTGCTGCAGTTTTGCAACTTTACTTCGAATTTTTAATGTTTCTTTTTTTTTGCAGAGCTCCACCCTAGTCTGGCCTTGGAGAATTCAAGTTGGTTATTACCCTCCCGGCTTTTGGTTTATAGGGTTATCATCCAATCTAACTGACAGACAAATTATCTTTGTAAAATAGCTATGTAACGTACACAGCTGCTGAAATCTGCGCCGCAGACCGACAAAATGCAACAAATACGAAATTTATTTGTAAGTTGTGTTTTCGTAATGGATAAAAGCTTGCAGAAAGGCTGTATAATTTCATAGTAAAAAATTTGACAACATTTTACGGCCCTGAAGACAATCAACAAAACATACTGTAGCAATTTGACAAAATAATTCCCACGCATACACATAATGAGTTGTTATTGGCGACTCCATGAAACGTAAAGAACTCGAAGTGGCACTGAAACCGTTGTTTCTGGCAAATCCATTTGCATTAAGCAACTTGCAAAGTGAGCCAGTTATTTCCAGAGTATTGGAGTTGTACAGAGAGGGCAGCCGTACACAAAACCGTATTATATTTTGATACACTAAAGGTATACATTGGACTATGCAGAAATAAATTCCTATGAGATTGTCTATTATCAATAAATGTATTCATCCAGTTTGTTCTTGTACTTACACACATCAGATACATGTTTCTCAAATATCTTAGATGGCCAGTTTCTTGGCAAATTCAAAGTCCACCTGGTTGTACAGCATATTTTTAAATTCCTAGCTGTCGTTAAGTACGGCAATACAACGGTACTCGTCAACTGGAGTTATTTTCCATTCGGTATCCAAGAAGCGGAACGATGAATCTGTTACCGACCTAGCAATTCCTATTTCTGGGTTTACAATTTAGATGCCATGTAAACTGTTTAGTAAGTGTTTAGAGACTGACCAAAAGAACAGCGGTATATGGCTAATTTTACAACGAATTACAGTAAAAAATGCATGATACAGTCCCAGAAGTAAGACAAATTGGCAAGTCAAAGATTGTGGACGTTGAAACCTTGACGATAGGGTGTATTTTTGAAATGGAGCAGAGGCGTGTGTTGTTGATTCAGTGAGCTTGCCACATTTGGCAGTTTGAAAATCAAGTGTGCAAACTGTTCCCGTATAATAGGGATCAGTTTGGCTGCTGTAGTCTTGCGAAAACGATGGTGTCATATGCAACAGGATGCAGAAGCAACATGTTTGAGTTTTCGAAAAACGTAATTTTGAATGTGAAAAGGGAGTTTCGCTGAGAATCATTTTGTGAACTAGGCAGGATCAGTGGTTGTTATTGGTTTTACGTTAGTTCATTCTGGTGAACCAGCAGCATCATTGGACGGCTTGGAAGGCATGATTGAGTTTCTCAACCCGTTTTCATACCTGGTCAGGTACCTTTGTAACGCATCTGGTCTAGATGCTGCCTCAATTAAAACGTTGGTGTGTCTATTTCTATCATTTCCTATAAGTGCTGTTTTCAAAAGACTACCCGATGCAAGCTATAGACTGAAAAACTTCTACATCATAGTTGCAAGTGCAGTCTACATATTTTTTATTTTGGAGATTTTCAAAGGATTTTTCCTTATTTTATTCAATGCATTGTTCACATATTATTTAACCAAATATTACAAGTCCAGATTCATGCCATGGGTTAATTTGATTGTTTTGATGGGTATATTATGTATCAATCATATATATGCACAATTCTCTATTAGGGAGCTTAACCCTGGAGAAATCGATTTTACTGGTGCTCAAATGGTTATGGTTATGAAGTTAAGTGCCTTTGGTTGGTCATATTGGGATGGCCAATTGTTTCACAAAGACAAGGACATGTTTGAAAACAATTTGAATGTATACCAAAAAAGTAGGGCCATTTTGCATCATCCAAATTTGATTTCATATTTGGGTTATGTTTTCTTCTATGCGTCATTGATCACTGGACCATCATTTGATTATGCAGATTACGAAAGATTCATTTTAACTGATTTGTTTGATGATGTGCCAGAATCCAGAAAACCTGGTAAGTCAAGAAAACGTAAAATACCTAGAAGTGGAAGAGTTGCACTTAAGAAAGTTTTGCAAGGATTTTTCTGGGTTGCTTTATTCATTTATTTGACTCCAATAATTACAATTGAGTATTCTTTGAGTGAAGAGTTCAGATTCAAAACAAGCTTTCTTTATAAACTATATTATCTTTGGATTTCTGGATTTTGCCAACGATTGAAATATTATGGTGTCTGGCTAATTAGTGAAGGTTCATGTATTGTTGTTGGATTGGGTTATAACGGGTATGATTTAGCCAAGGATAAAATGTATTGGAACAGAGTTCAAAACATCGATCCAATTAAATTTGAGTTTGGTCAGAATGTGCACGACTGTCTTGAAGCATGGAACATGAATACCAACAAGTGGTTGAAAAATTTTATTTATTTAAGAACTTGTTCGAGAGATAAGAAAACTGGTAAATTAAAAGTTGGTATCATTCCAACAATTATAACATTTACGACGTCTGCATTTTGGCATGGTACACTGCCAGGTTATTATTTAACATTCATACTGGGGGCGTTTATGCAAAGTGTTGGTAAAATATTCAGAAGAAATTTTAGACCAATATTTGCAACAAAGGATAATAGCAATATTTCTAAGTTCAAGATATACTATGATGTTTTTTCATGGGTTTTAACGCAACTAACTTTCGGGTATGCGGTTCAGCCTTTTTTAATTTTGGAATTTACTAAATCAGTAACGTTATGGAGTTCCTGCTATTTTTGGGTTCATGTTGGATGTTTTATCACGATATTTATTTTCGGTGGACCATTTGGTAAAAGCGCAAGTAACTTTTTAAAAAAGTATCATTTGAAAGTTAAAGAAGCAAAGAAAGTGGAGGAAACCCATGTTCCAATTTCAATTAAACTTGCGAATTTGAGAGATCAATTTGATTCTGCGACCGATTTGATTGAGGTATTGAAATCCTCAAATGCCGGTAAACCCAGTGCTGACTTACCTGATTTTGATAACCAAGAAGAATTAGATGAATCAACCATTGTTGGATTTGATCATTTAGAGAATGATTTGAAGAAGCTTTCGGACGAATTCAGCGAATGGAAGTCACAAAGTTTACAAGGTAAAGAACCGGCACAAATTACTGATGAAGAAATTGGTCGTATGAAGTTGGCATTGACGAATCTTGAATCTGATATTTCTTTTTTTATTGATGAGATGAAACTCTCTAAGAAAAAATAGTCTGTGTTTTATAAAGTTTTTATTTTTTATACAAAGTAAATTACCTAAATCATTCCGATATATGAGCCTAATTTTTTGGAAAGTTCGGTTGCTTTTGTTCCAAACATCAACCAAATATACTCTGAGTACAAACAGTTATTGCAAAAATAAAATTGATGGATGGTATTACAGTAAATATAAAAGTATTCGGAAGGTAAGGAGGGCTGAAAACCAAGTTGCAGTGACACAAAGCCAAAATCTGAGTGTACTCCCAAAAATAAACACATCAATGCTTTGACTAGACAACATGACTTCACAAACTTGCTATACATCTCAGGAGAAAATTGTGTTATGGTGTTGAATTCGACAGTGTGACTAGTGAGGTTTTGAAATGCCAGATCTATGATTTCATTTACAAAAATACACAGTGCAACTTGCTAGACACTTTTGTTTTTGCTTATTGAAATACATGCTGATACTCCAGTATTCCATTATTGGCATATTGAGTAAACTCTGGGTCATTATTAGGTTGCAAAAACCAGCAGTCACTCAATCTTGTTAGAGAGGAGAAAGTTGGCTGTGAACCGAACTGTCTTGTATTACTTGCAGTTTTTCAAAACTTATTCATCATCAGAATCCAGTAAATCAAGACCAGTCATCACTGACGCAGTAGCATTATTAGTTTTATCTATTGAGGCGGTAGTTGCCAGTGGTAAGAACTCATCATCGTCGTCGTCGTCATCGTCGTCCTCCATTTCTTCCTCTGCTGTTGTTCGTTTCTCTTTGGCATTTTCGATCGCATCTTGATTCGATGCTGTCTGTTCTGGAACATAATCGGGTCCGTAGTTTTCAAATTGTGTGAGTTTGTCAGGTATGATGGAAGCCATAGCTAAATTACCCCTACGCATTGTATCGTCACCTGGCCAAATAAAATTATTTGGGAGTAAGAATCCTTCAAAAGTTCGTGGAATTTTGGAAAATTTCGACAATTTCAACGCATAGGAGAGTATGTTTTTGGTATCGTTAAAATCAGGAGTACTTGCATCCTCCGTTGTTGTTGTTGACGTAGAAGTATTCTTTTCATTGAAATCGATTTTTGGTAAATTATCCAAATCTCGTTTACATTGCACCAGTGTGTTCAATATGTCGTTCAAACCGTTGGATAGTTGTGTATCTGTTTTTTTCTGCAAGGTGTTGTATTTTTTGTATTCATTTGTAGATGCGTGAAACTGTCTAATTTGTGTTCCTATTTCGTCAGAGTCGTGTAGCAACAAAGAAGAGAGGGAGGGATCGGGGTCAAATTGCTGGATGGACTTGACGAGTGCATTCATGTCATTCTCAAAGGCCTTGATGGGGTCCATTGTGCCGTGTGGGAGTAAACTGGATGCAGCATACGACGAAGCGTATCGACACCTGAGAAGTGTTGAGATTCATGCTACAGCGAAAACGGTGTGGAAAATGAAAATGGATGCAGTTTCTACCGCCTTCCTGACTTGTGAATTGAGGCAGACAGAGATGAACCAGACGCAATACCCAGGATACAGTGGAGTGGCGATGACTGATGGAAGTTTTGGCGGAAGCAGTGAAGACATGCGTCTGGACATGGGCATGGACATGGGCATGAATTTGAATACGAATATGAACATGAACATGAACATGAATTTTTTCAGTACGCCAAATCCGAATGCAGTTTACGAAGGTGACGAAGAGGGAGGTTTGGTCGGTACTGCTGAGCTCAAGGACAGGGAAAGAGGGAGAGAGAAGAGCATAATTTCAGAAGAAGAGCAATATCAACGACGCAAGGCGCAGAACAGGGCAGCCCAACGTGCATTCCGTGAACGCAAGGAGGGTAAATTGAAGGAATTGTCAGGCAAGCTATATGAGGCAGAGATTGCCCGGGAAAAGTTGGAAAGACAGTTGAAGGAGTTGAAGGAAAAGAATATGGTTTTAGATATGGAGAACCAGTTGCTGCAGAAACGACAAAGTGAATCCAATACTGCGGGAAGTCCAATTACTTCCTATTCCGGCGGTAGTGGTAGCAATAGTAACACGACACCCACTAATTTTGAGGAGTCTGGTGCAGAGAATATACTAACCTTCAAATTTCCCAATACCAACAAGTGTGAGTTTATTGATGAAGCCATTGATTGGAAGTCACACGGACTGAACAATCAGTCCGTCAATCATGCGAGTAAAATTGGAGAGTCTTATAGCTTTGAAGATCAGAAAGTCTTGACGATCAGTGCAGTGTGGGACTATCTGGTTGAGTTTGCGCAGCTGAATGGAGACAACGATAACGATTGTGATCTGGATATGACTGGTATTATCGGTGAATTACGTGGCAAGGAGGTGTGTCATGGATTTGGACCCGCATATCCAATCCGGTTGGTCAATGAGATTATTTTGCGACATATTGGTAACGAGCAGTGAGATGCTGAAACATTTGTACAAACGATACTTTTGCACTGTAGTTTTCGTCAAAGCAAAATAAATTAATATACTATATTGAATTCGAAAAGTTTTCTTTTTAAAAAAAAAAAAAGAAGGGGGTGGGGGGGAGTAGGAAAAGTTATGTAAAATAGTTTATGGACTTGACCTCTATCTAAGTAGTAATTTAAGCAGAGGAAGTCATGACCTGCCAGACTCTGATTAAGTCGTCAGTGTAACCAGAGAACAAGTTTTGACCGTCACTGGACCAAGCTAAGGAGATACATTCTGGAGTCTTACCTTCAGCAACTTCTGGGTTTAATTCGTCAGTTAAAGTTCTTTCCTGTAAGTGGAAGATTTTAATTGAGGTTGAAGTTGCAGCTGCTAACCAGAATCTGTTTGGAGAGAAAGCTAAAGCGTTGATTTCGTCACCTGCTTGTAGAGTGTAAAGGACGTCGTTTGAACCTAAATCCCATAAGACAATGGAACCGTCTTTGCCACCGGAGGCACAAAGGGATCCATCTGGAGAGATGGTGATACATGAGACGTAACCGTTGTGGCCGACAAAGTCGGATAACAAACTAGCGTCGTTCATATCCCAGGTCTGAAGTAGGTAGGAGAGTGTTTGTTAGTATTTTGTTTGGAAAAAAAGGAGTTTTGGATTTCCTGTGTAGCACTGAATCAAAGCCATCAGAGATCTTGGTGATAATTTTATGTCTCATTCACTGCCAGGCAGTGTCTGAAGTAGCAAATATTATTGTAACATCATATGGAGGAGATTCATGCCGGAGAGAAAGAAAAAAAAGAGAGCAATGCAGTACATACCTTGACGGTTTTGTCCCAACCAGCAGAGAAAACAATGGAGTCCTTGGATGGAGAACATTCGACAGAGGAAACCCAGTCCTGGTGGGACTTCAAAGTTTGGACACAGTGGCCAAGCGCATTCCAGACCTTGACGGTCTTGTCTCTGGAAGCAGAGACAAACTGTCTGACGGTACGGGAGATGGAGACGGACATGACATCGCCGTTGTGGCCGTCGAATCTGGTGACACATTCACCATCGGCGATCTTCCATAGTCTCAAAGTTCTATCCCAAGAACCAGAAAGAGCGTATCTACCATCTGGAGTTAATTGACAGTCTTGGACAATGTGGGAGTGACCTCTCAAAGCCTTCTTTGCAACACCGTACTGGTTTTCGTCTCTGGTTAATTGCCAGACGATCAATGTCTTATCTCTGGAAGAGGACAACAATAAGTCTGGGTTAGCTGGACAGGTGGAAAGGGAGGTGACCCAGCCGTTGTGGCCTTGTAGGGTACCTCTGAGGACTAAGACTTCGGTAGAATCGGACATAGTTTGGTTGGAGAAGGAGAGCCAGAGCAGCAGAGACGGAGGAGGAGAAGCTTTCTTGTCAGAATCTGGAAAATCTGGAAAATCTGTTTAAAAAAGGGTGTTTTGCCAAACTCGTGGAGATGTGTGTGGGAAAAAGGAAAAACGAGAAAAAGCGTGTGTGGTCACGTGCGTGCGACGCGGGCTGGGCGCGGCCTCGAGGGTTTTGTGCTGTGTCTGGCAACATGAATCTGGCACCGAAGCAGAAATACACCCTGATTGGGCAGGTGTTGCAGCAAAAGGGCCAGACATGAGTGACTATGCCCGGGAGAGAATCACAGCCATCCATGCGACGGAGCTGCGGCTTGTGGCGTTTCTGCAGAACCTGGCCGGACTGGTTGACACGGTGCACGAGAGCCATCTGAGTGGAGATGGCACAGCAGTGCAGCAGCAGATTGGCCGGTGCTACGAGGACCTGTCGTATGCGTCGGTGCATCTCCGTCGGGAGCTCAAGCTGCTGGAACTGAAGCTGCCGTTGCCGCCCAACCTGTCGAAAAGGGCCAGTGATGTGAACAACAAAAAGCTGGAGCAGTTGTTGTAAGCCGTCTATATATGTGCGTATCTAAGTGTTATATAGTGTTGAAATCGTCCCACTTGTTCTTGAAGTCCATGACGTTCTTCTTGATCTTGGAGTCGTCCACCCACGTCAGATAGTCCTCGAGGTTCCTGCTGATGAGGTACGCCGGATCCGTGATAAGCCGGTTGCCCACCCGGACATGCCCCTGGGCGACAAACTTGTTGGCATCGGCGACGTTTTGGGCCATGCGGAACTTCACCATCATCACGCCGATTCGGCGGCGACACAAGGCACTCACCGACAGCTTGTTCTCCACCAGACTGATCTTGCTGGTGTTGGAAATAAGGCCCAGGCCGTACAGTTTGTCCAGCAGCAGCTGCTCGTGCTTGATTCTGAAGGGGTCGGTGGGCTCGAGCAGGGCCAGCTTCCTCGTGAGCAGCTTGAGCTGGCCGACAATCTTGTTGTACGAGTGGTAGTCGTTTCTGTTGGAGAGCTGGTATCGCTGGATCACGTCCGCCTCCCGGTGGTCGTTGTCCTGCTTGTAGTTGTAGAGATCGACCTTCTTCAGGAGCTTCTGCTCGTGGAACTTGAGTTTTCTGACCATGCTGTTGTTTCTGCTGCACTCTCTTCTCTTGCACTCTCTTGCACTCCCTTGCACTCTCTTGCACTGCTCTGCACTGCTCTGCACTGCTCTGTGGGAGAAACGAAACAAAAAAAAAATTTCCCAATCGGGCTGCGCTTACGTAACGCATCTCCCCGTGGTTTTCTTTTCCTCCCACAAAAGCACAACGGCAAACAACAGACCTCCCAACGGGTTGCAGAACAGCTAGAGCAACAGTACAGGACAGTACAGGACAGCCCCCCTACCCCCCAACATGCAGAGACGACTCCTCCACTCCTCCAGAATGCTGTGCTCCCACATCGGGTCCTCCCCCGTCTTCGTCACCCCCGAGGTGCAGCTCTCCACCTTCAACATGCTCGTGCCAAAGGTCATTCCAAAGGGCACCCAGAAGATCGTCCTCAACAGCCTGCTCACAATCAAGGGCCCCAGGGGAGAAATCAACTTGCCGATCCCCGACTTTCTGCACATCGACTCGTCCAACAGCAGCAGCTTGAAAGTCCAGATCAAGGACGAAACCAACAAAATCCAGAAGGCCCTCTGGGGCACCTACCGTTCCCTCGTCAACAACGCCGTCATCGGGGTCACCGACGGCCACTCCTCCACCCTCAGGTTCAAAGGTACCGGTTACAGGGTCATGCTTGAGAAAGACGCCAAAACAGGCCTCGATTGGGTCAAAATGAAGGTCGGTAGATGCAACCAAGAGGGTTTGCCGATTCCTGACTCAATCTCCTGTGAAACTCCTTCACAGACCTTGCTTGTTCTGAACGGCCCAGACAAGCAGAAACTGAATCTCTTTGCCGCCAGATTGAGAAACATGAGACCTCCCGAACCCTACAAAGGTAAGGGTATCTATTTCAACGACGAAACAATCAAGCTGAAGGCAAAGAAAGTCAAATGATTCACCCACTCTATAGATCTGTCATCACCCTCCTCCGTTTTGTACGCTTGTAAATACAATGTCATGAATCAAACTTGCCTGTTTGTGTTGGTGTCGGGCATTCGAGATTGAACATGTTTTCCTCCTCCTGCTCTGTAGCTTCCACTTCCTCCGGGAACAACAATGTCTGCCAGATCAACCTACCTGCTCGTAGACAACGCCTACCATGTCCAGGCAGACGACGCCGTGACATCGAAAATCTCCTTCTTTGTCTACAATTACCTCATAAACCCAATCGTCCTGGTGAAATCCAACAAAGTTTCGTTGCTCAACCTCCACAACAGCATCGTGGAGCAAAAGCCACTCGAATGGAACGACATTGCAACCTTTGTGTCTTCGTTGAATACCCCCTCCAGCTCCACCGACCTGCTCAAAGTACTCTCGGATCTTGTACAGTCGATTTCCCCCGTTTCCACAAAGTTCAAGTCAATCGATCTGCTGGTGGTGTCACCACTAAATGGTGAATACGACTGGCAGACATACACCAGTAAAATCAAGTCTGTTCTCCAGTCCATAGACCATATCAATCTCATCTTTGTCAGCACTTTTCCCACCCCCCATACTGATAGAATCAACTCCATTCTATCCGCAAATACAAACAACCAGCAAAATTTCATGTATTCGTTGGAAGATGCAACTTTTGCCCTAACCAAACAGTCACTGTTAACTCCAAAATTCAAAAAACCAGTCGAAATATACAATCATACACTACAGTTGCTCGATATACCCGACTTACAGCTCTCCATTTCGGCGTATCCATTTGTGAAAAGAACTTCGCTGAATGATTACATTTCTACAACATCAATCAACTCGGGAACCAAAGTCAGGGAAAAATACGTCTACTATTATGAAGATGAAAAGGAGACACATGAAATCAGCAATACTAACTTCATAATAGACGGTTACAAATTCGGTACCTCCAACTTCTTGTTAACGGATTTGCCAGCCACTATATTAAATTTGGAATCCATAAAATCAATGACAATCACTGCCTTTGTCGTCAAGTCAACCGTTCCGCCATGGTACTTGAAACAGGATTCTTTGATTATATTGCCATCCAAATCAACCAACAATCCTCACGTCGACAAAGATATGGCTATTTATTCCGAGTTATGGTATTCCATGGTAAGGTTGAACACCGTTGCATTGGTGAGATACGTGAAAAGAAACGGAGCGGATGTCAAGCATGGCTTGTTATACCCTCAGGGCTACGTCGATGAACAATCGGAATTATCCGGTGTGATTGATTTTGGCTGTTTCATCTTCGTGGAAACGGTTTTCAAAGACGATGAAAAGTTAGTCAACTTGCCAAACTTATTAAATCATCATCTCAAGGACTCAGAACTCCAGTCACAGGTAGACGGCCTTGTTGATTCGTTTGATCTGGATAAAAATACGCAAAACACCATCGAGTCAACAGTTGTCTCCATGAACAGTATACCCACAAATGACATATTCTACAACCTACGTGAAGAATTACTGGGTGAATCTCCAGAATCGCCTCTTTTATCCAACACAATCACAATGGCACTACGTAAATACAACAGTCCACTCATGTCCATCGAAAGGTTGATCTACATTTCCTCATACTTCCTTCTGCAGCAGCATTTGGAGGATACAGATTCAAACTCCAACATGTCACTTTACCAGATGTACGAGAAGCATGGTATGCCTGTGCAAGTTGTTGAAAAATGGCTTGAAATCGCAAGTTCGGGTGATTTCTTTAGACCCAAGCAAAAGCTTGGATTGTGAATATGTAACTACATTCATACGTATATATATATCTAGCTATCTATCTATGTGATACTGTGAGCACACTTTCTTACCCATCACTTTGGTGTAGCCAAATAAACATGCAACCGATTACATAATAGTCATGCACACGCTTAATCATGCAGCATGTTTCTTACCAACCACCATTCCAACCACTAAGCACCCTAGCCCAAGCAGCCATCCATGTCAATTGCATTCAACAGAGTCACCGTATCTAACCCATCCACCAAACGAGCAGCAACCACACAGCTCTCGTACGATAAATCCAGAAACAGGCTTATTTATCCCTCCGGTAAATGTGTGGTCCTGCGTTCTCTGGATGAAACAACAGATTCACCAAGCTTGGTTTTCAATGGCCACAAATCACCAGTCTCGGTCGCCAAAATCTCTCCTAGTGGATACTACGTTGCATCGGGTGATGAGGCTGGTAATGTTCTCATTTGGGATTGTTCGCAACCCGAAATGTTGATTAAAAGTGAATTTAAAATTTTGAGCAACAGAATCAACGATTTGGCATGGGATGCTGATAGCAAAAGAATCATTGCGGTTGGTAACGGTAGTGAAACCTTTGGACATTGTTTTACTTTTGATTCCGGTAACAGTATTGGAGAAATCAGTGGACATTCCAGTCAAATCAATTCTGTTGCCATTAAATCAACTAGACCTTATTCTGCCTTTACCGTTGGTGATGATTCCAATGTTGTTTTTTTAAAGGGCCCTCCTTTTAAGTTCACTCAAAGTAATAAAAATATTCATTCGAATTTCATTAAAATGATCAAGTATTCTCCAGATGGTAAAATTGCTGTAAGTGTTGGTGTTGATAGGATCATTGCACTATTTGATGGTAACACCGGTGAACCACTAGAAACTTTCAAAGATTTATCAAAAGGTGGTATTTACGCAGTTGATTGGATTGATGATCAGACTTTCTTGATTGCAAGTGCCGATTCTTATTTGAGAATTATTGATATTAAAGGATCTGTTTTGAAGGAATGGAATCTAACTTATAAAATTGAAAATCAGTTTTTAGGGTGTTCTGTGATCAATGAAAACAAATTCATCGGTATAACCTTAGATGGATCTCTCTATGTTTTCAGCAAAGACTCCAAAGATCCTGTTGAGATAATTAACTCTCATCAAGTTAGTATTACTGCAATGACTAAATCAAATGCTTCCTCCATTTTCACTGGTTCTTATGATGGCAGGATTCTCAAACATTCTGATAAAGGAGCTTTTGCAGTTTCAGGTGATGAACATAAAGGTTTGGTCGTTTCAATCAAAGAAATTCCAAATTCCAAAGCCTTATTATCAGTTTCTTGGGATGATAAGTTGAAGCTTATCCATGATAGTTTACAAATTGAAACCTTACATGAATTGGGTAAACAACCAATTGATCTGAAAACTAATGATAAATTTCTTGTTATTTTGTTTGAAGATGAAATAAGACTGTTTGACTATGATGGAAAATTAATCAAATCAGAGGTTTTGGACTATGAAGCTTCCAGTTGTGACATATCAAATAAATTTATCATAGTTACCAACTCCAAGAACTTTCAAATCAACGTGTACGATTCTGAACTGAACTTAGTGAATAGCGCAAACTACCTACGTAGTAAACCAGCAGTTCTATCCATTTCTGCAAGTGATGAATATTTAGCCTGTGGTGACGTTCAGGGCAAAATCTTATTATATAGTTTGAAAGATTTTGCATTGGTTACATCAAGGTGGGCATTTCATACATCCAAAATAAACTCAATTAAATGGAGCCCTGATGATAAATTTGTTTTATCGGGTTCTTTGGATACCAATTTAATCATTTATTCTGTTGAAAAGCCAGCAAGAAATATCAAATCTTTGAATTCTCATAAAGAAGGCGTTAATTGTGTTGAATGGTTAAGCCAAAACAAGATTGTTTCCGCCGGTTCTGATGCATGTATTAAATACTGGGACGTTGAATACTAAAATCTACGCATGCATAAATCTCTATTTTTCCATATATATAACTGTATAACTATATAACTATATAGGAGGTCTGACATTATTTAATGATGTTTCGATCACATCATGAACATTGATAATTTTAACCATTTGATTAACCAATGCTGGGTTCGATCCATACATCAATGTTGGATCATCCTCTGGTTCAATTAGATGGAGTCGTAGTGGTAATAATATTTTGAAACATTCCTTAACTAATGGAGTCGTCACAAACTTGCATTTGAGCAAATATGCCCTGAACTTGATAAAGTCGGTCAAATCGGGTATAATATATGTGGGTACCCCGCCTTTTATGAATCTTGAATATCGCAGTTCCACTACTAGATCGTATATATATGTTAGGACCTCCGTGGCTATTGTTATCTCCTCAAGCTCTTGTCTAATCTGTGGTATATCCTGAATTCTTAATCGGTCAATTTTTGGTAATGGAATCTCAGTATCATCGGAATAGCGGAACAGCAACAATGATTCTAGCTTTTTTATCAATGTATAGCCAGGAGCAGATACCAATATTAGTGGATATTTACGGCCATGTATCTTCTTGTACAAACTCAGCTGATCTCGTTCGTCCAAATCCGTCAATGTAGATACCGATACGCCATTTATGGTTTCGAGTGTTGTCCTTTCAGTTGGGATACTTGCCCAGCTTTGCAGTACACTCTGCAATCTTTTCATTGATGCATGGATGTCCTTTGTGGAAATTATAATAGGTCGCTGGAGTACTATGGCACATAATGCCACATCGTGTAATTGTAAGTGGGACATTTTAGTTTGTCTTTTTTTTGTGTGAAGAAAATGGTAGAATCGTAACAACTTGATGTTTCCCAATGTGGAGAAAAAAATCAAAAAAAATTTTATTGAGATTTTTTTATTTCTATCTTTAACTTGACTCACTATAGTGCTTGCTTTGTTTCAGTAGCCATGGGTAAGCTTGTACATAACGTTCAAAAGAAACAGCACAGAGAGAGAGGCCAGATCTCTAGCAGGGCCCGGTTTGGTCTTTTGGAGAAGAAAAAAGATTATAAACTTAGAAGTGAAAACTTCCACAAGAATCAAGCAAAGTTAAAGCTTTTGAAAGAAAAGGCTAAATACCACAACGAGGATGAATACTACCATGCGATGACGAACAGAAAGACCAATGAGGACGGGATACTGGTACAACAACGTCAATTTTCTGAAAGTTTGTCGAATGATGAAGCGTTGCTGATGAAGGGTCAAGATTTAAATTATCTTAATATGATTTCCACAAAGGAGA
Source organism: Pichia nanzhaoensis (assembly GCA_030573035.1). Lineage (NCBI taxonomy): Eukaryota > Fungi > Ascomycota > Pichiomycetes > Pichiales > Pichiaceae > Pichia > Pichia nanzhaoensis. The sequence continues at coordinate 4,234 of JAJMCN010000064.1, read as the reverse complement.
ACAAAAAAATTGAGAAAGGATTACATGGATCAAACCTTTTCTCAAGTAATGGTAAACACACTGTTTTTGTGGAAGATAAGAAAGACTTTGATGACTTTCAAGCTGATAAGTACTTTCAAACTGATAAAGAGTTGCTTTCAAGACGAGAAAATCGTTTAAGAAAAGATCAACTGCTCAAAACAGATTTTGATTTGGTGCAAGACATGGACACATTGGATGACGGATTAGCATACAAGAAAAAAGAATTGAATTTATTAAAGCAAAGAATTGAAAGAGAGAAAAAATTAGTAAATGTTAAGAACAAGTTACAATTACAGAGGGAATTGATGAAATCTGGACCCAAAAAGAAAATCGTTAAAGATGGACAGGTTGTCTTCAAATGGAAAAATCAAAGAAAGAGATAGTTGTGGATCATCGCCTACGGGATTTGAACATTGGTGTGTCCTCTTCATCGACATCATCGAAGCTGGCGAAATTCATATCAATTTCCCGATTTTCAACCAAATTCACTGGTCCATTTCGACTGTTTGGCTGGGTATCCTCATAATCACTATCAATAAACAACGTGGTTTCTCTTCTACGTTTTCGGGTATTGGTATGTTGTTGCTTATCTGTATTTTCAAACATATCATCCAATTCGGGGATCATGTCGTCATTCTGCGCTAGATTAACTTGAACTTGATTGGATTTGTAATTTGAGTTTTTAAATTTAATAGTTTTAATCGTACTGTCCATAATTGGATTGTAGCCGGTATCGTTTGTAACTTTGACAAATGACGAGTAATTGAGCCGATTATCCCACCTTGGGTCAGCCTCGTATGCCATTCGATAATTTGAATACACCTTGGGGTTTTTCCCATTGTTATGTAAATCCACCTGAAACCTTTTTATCTTTATCAGGTTGGAATTCTTTTGTTGTTCGATCTCTCTGACTAACTTCTCCTCCTCGGAGAGTTTGTCGATTTTCATCTGTTTGGTCTTTTTGAATACCTCAGATAATGCAGGAGCAGCCGAGATGAGCTTGATCTTTTTGGCTGCTACTATGGGCTCTTCATCATTTCCATTTTCTTTCGGTTCGTCTGATTGCTTGATATCTTCCACGCTACGTTTAAGATTCATTCTGAACAAATCTTCCTTAATTTCTTCGATGGGCTGTAGTTTGGATTGCGTTGAAGATTGAGGTTCTGTTGGTGTCTCTGCGTTGGTCTGTGTACTCTGGGATGTGTAGGATTCCAAATCTTCCATGTCATCCATTTCATCAAACAATTTCTCCAATTGACTTTTTCTAGTACGTTTGGCAGTACGGTTGCTTAGGTGTGTTTGAGAATGGAACGATTTGACATCAACAACACTATCCTTTTTTTCTGGTATTCTGGAAGTTTCCACTCGTTTGGGTATTATATATTCAGAAAGACCACCTATCGTATCCCACTGGCGTAATTCTAACTTATCAATCCACCCTTGCACAGATTCAATACTTTGCAATTTATCGTTCATTTTTACATCACCCACATTCTTCAATTCGTCGGAAACGGGGAAATGTATGCTTAAGCCAGCCAATTGGGAATTCAACTTTTCGGAAATATGCATATCAGGTACTCTAAAAATACTAAATTTCCAGTCAGACGATCGTAACTTCAGTACGTTATTCTTAGTGAACACGACAACTTCGTGATTCCCACCTTTAAGTTCTTTCCCCTGTCCGTACAACCAGGTAGCGTGCCCGGAATTTACCATTTTCAATGATCCATCGGATAAAGAAGTAATTTCAGCCTGGTATCGTGACACCTTCTTCAAATTTACCAATATTTCACACTCCTCTGCTCTTCCAAGCCTATAAGTAATGCCCGGTGTCAGAATTATAGACTTGCAGCCTTGCGATGAAATCGTGTCCCCTCCCAGTTGTGACTGCACGTCCAGAATCCACATTGACCAGAAGAAAAACCGATCCAGGTGATGAACCTGGCGTGTCTTGATGAAATGTGTGTTTAAATGCGGAAATTTGTTCTTGATAGCATTACTGTGTGTGATATTTCCGGTAGTTTATACAGTTTATAAAGCTGAGATATGAATAAGGGGAAAAGGTGTTTATTTGTAGGCCTCTGACAAGGTCGAGTTCCACCAAACTCAATTTGAGATTCTTTTAAAAAAATTTCGGGTGAACTGCATTGTATCCCCAAAACACCATCGTCAAATGGAAATTGGGAGATAAAGAGTTTTGTCACTCTTTCCCAACTTTTCCATACAGTAGCAAGCTAGGGTTAGGGTAAGTCATACATAATCAATTCTGCTGCGCTTTAATTACCACTTCTAACCAGTTAGGTTGGACTATCCGTAGAAACAGATATTCCTACGATGTGTCGTTGGTATATATTTCTTTGTACCGGTTTTGGAAACTCTTATTCTTCAATCAGTATTTTTCTCCGTTAAATCGTTTGATATTTTCTTCCCAGCATTAGGAGAACTGGGTTGTTGACTTACACATTATAGTAGTATCAACTAGAATGGCACAACAACGAATTAATCCACATATAAATAAAATTCTAGATCAGTCGGCCAATATAAAAACAGTCTGCATAGTTGGTGGTACGATTCTAGCAAAAAATTCATTCACTTCAAAGTGGAAACACCAACTCAAGGACGGGTCACAATATCGAATCATTCCAATAGCATTTCTCACTTTTTCCAACAAACACGGAACGACTCTCCTCTTAAAAATACAAGCGGTATCATTTGCAGTTTTGTTAAACCTATTCTGTATATAAACTGATAACATTTGGAACCGTTTTTGAGTCTGGAAAAACCAGAATTTAAAGTCTTCTTCAAATCCGAAAATTTTATGATTTACAATTCCAGTTTGTCCTGAAACAAAAACATATTTAAAAGGGCAGCCTGGTGGTGACACGATACAAACTGCACTACTTTTGAAAATGTTCTTATTCCAGAACAAGTTGGAAGTGAAAGTTCTAGACTTTTTGGAGGACTTTGACTCAAAGACCTCAAAACGGTACACAACGTTACCAGTTTGACCTTACCACAGCTCCAGCAGTATCTTAAAAGATACCGGGCGAAGTTCCAAGAGAAGGAGATATGTCCGAGTTTGACAGATAAAGTGAGGCGTGCTATTGGAATGATAAAAAATTTTGAAACGTCTTTGAAATAAAGTTGCTCTTTGAAGATAGATTCTTTGCTACAAATGTAACTTCATTCCTTTTGAAATACTCCAAAATTCAACAGAAAATATATGTATGTTTAGAATCAAGCAGGAACCAAGAAGTGTAAATATTCTGAAAGATTTAAACAACTTGATTCTTCGATTTTCAAGGAAATAGTTCTATCCTATTACTTCCCATGGTCTTTTCAACTTTTGAGATTCAACCTGAAAATTTTCGTTCAGCTTTCACTACATTCTGCTAATACATTCGCAAAGAATTTGAGTTAAAAGAAAAAAGTAACCTTGTTTCCTTTTTTACTTGACTCTTTTTTGTGCTAATTTTTTCCTGCTCCATCTTTGTAGTACCGTTGTAGAGCAGCATAATGTCCTTCAACTCGGGCTTTTTTGAAACAGAAATGCCAGAAGAACACACTTTGGATTCTCTTGAGGAGTTTGAGCAAAGCATTAACGCTGAGCTTTCCACAAAGAGGGCAAGATGTGAGGAAGAAGGATTCCACAATATGCAGTCTTCTGAAAAGGGGCTTTTCAACAAGTGGAAAACCTCTAGGCAGGATGGTTTCAGTAGAAAACGAAAGTTTGAAATTGATGCCGATGCTGAAACCCAAAGGATAAATGGGTTTATTGGGAAATGAGTTGAGTTAACTTGTGAAGAATTTACAGATCAACTCAAAGATATGTTCGAACCTTTTGAAGAAGCCTGAAGTAGGAGCTCGATGCTGCATTGAACCCCTTCAAAACAGCTGTGAGCAATTTAAAGACAGATAACAAGTGAACTCAGCAGTCTAAAGGTCACCCACAAAAAACCCAACTGTAGTAGCACACAACACGGTAGATGATGTTGAATAAACTCTAATTTCAAAAAAATCTGGAAATAAAATTCATGGACATTTTGAAAAAAATCAACCTTTCGTTTTCTATTGATGTCATCCTGGCTATAGGTATTCCATGTGTTAAAAGCCCCTTTTCAGAAGACTGCATATTGTGGAATCCTTCTTCCTCACATCTTGCCCTCTTTGTGGAAAGCTCAGCGTTAATGCTTTGCTCAAACTCCTCAAGAGA
>JAJMCN010000063.1:0-25197 GCA_030573035.1 Pichia nanzhaoensis | reverse complement strand
GCATCAGCATCAGCATCAGCATCAGCATCAGCATCAGCATCAGCATCAGCATCAGTCAACGCAAGCATTAGATACAACTAAAGAATTTGATAACATGTTCCTTGAAATTGAAAATGAAATAAGCATTGATAGTCATCAACAACAAAAACTACACGAAGAAGAAGAAGAAGCAGCCGCAGTAACTTCAAATGAAGAGGAAGATAAGATCAAATTTGCAATGCTGGCACAAAATGTGTTTAACTTAATGAACAACACACCAAAACATATATCTTCTAACACCTCCAACAAATTTAAACAAAGTGGTTTTATGCAATTAATGAGTAAAATTTCCAACAGAGAAGTTGAGGTTAGTAATGATAAGAAAAAATTAGTTGACCAAGAAGGTAATGATATTCGTTCAGGTTTACTTGACCCATTATCGAATATTGGAATTAATGATGTGTTAGAGTCTCCTTTTGATGCAGCTGTCAAAGTTGCACAAAATCACTCTATTAAAGTTGACTCAAACTCCTGGCAAGGTGAATTTGCTTGACTGTATTTATAAATTTGCATTTTAGTACGTTTGTATTTTTTATTTCTTCGTTTCAGGGATTTGCTTTTTCATATACCATTCTTATCTCTTTTTATCAAAAAAAAGTTTTCAAACCTTTTATAGAGAAATATGTTTTTATTATATACCCAGTGTCTATTCTTCGTCTTCAAAACCTAACATGGTTCATTGGTTCGATATCTATAAGAGTTATAAAATCATACAAAAATTAAATCAAAAAATATATGCGAGCTCTGTGGATCGAACACAGGGCCTCCAGATCTTCAGTCTGGCGCTCTCCCACTGAGCTAAGCCCGCTTTTTATGAATTGTTTTGGGTTGTAATTAACAACAACTCATTCAAAGAACGCCTGAATATGTTAAAGAGCCAGTCAAAAGAAGTTTATTTTACTCAAAGGAGATTTTTAGATTGGATCTAGGGTGTATATAACTCGTTTGCTTAAATAACTACATCTATGTTTATTGTGCAGTATTTAGTTGATAATGCCTTAACACACTCAAAAAACCAATGCCTTAGCAAACTAAAAATAGGCAAGGTATAACTGTATATGTATCACGGAGACTTTACTTATATCCTAATTTGAAAGTTTGCCGAGGGTTTTGACGTACATCTTATGTGAACGTAAACGATATAACGCCAAACCATATATGGAATATGTCAGTATATGTATATAAATAAGTTTTATAATGTGTTTCATTTACATTATAGCACGTTAAATATTTTACAGATTTTAAGGGGTCAGTTCGATTTTTGTCTGATGAGAAGGTAAAAACTGGCACGCTTAAATAGAACAAGTGTTTAATGAGAAACAACACAAGACTACATTCTTATATAGAAAGAGTCGGCAAAGGAAAAGGATCATACACAAATTCGAGTAGCATTTTTCTGTCACATCATGAAATTTGCCTCAAGGGAGAAAACTTTTTCATTTGTTCAGGAATATTGGACCATATATGTGAAACAGTGGTACATAGAAAATAGTAAATAAAGCACTTTTTTTTAGTCAAACTTGACGATTAAAGAAGATCATTTCCGCCTTAACTAACTCTTAAAAAGTGTTTATATGGTCTTGAAAATCTTGTATGTCATATTGACAAATGGGCTATTACTTTTGAATCTTTGTAAAACTTTAGTTGTCACATTGAAAATGTTAGATTACGTAATTATGAGTATATTTTTTGTTTTCCGAATCGCATATAATGTAAAATCTTGAAATGATATAATCAGAATTCATGTTAAAATGAAACGGATCTGATATGGTTTATACTTTATAGCAGAATAAAGAAGGAGATGAGAGCATATACAAGAGTGCTTAACGTTGCTAAGATACCCTTTAAAGTTACATTGAAAGAGCCGCAAAAAAAAGAAAGCCCGCTACTTCCGCCTTTGTTACTTTATAGGTCAATCTTAAGATCGCACAGAGAGTTACCATACGACCAGCGTAGCCTGGGGGATATGTATGTCAGGGCTGAATTTAAAGCACACAAGAACATAGATAATCCACTGCAAATTATTGGTTTTTTAACTTCATGGCAGAAATATCTTGAAATGGTTTTGCAAAATACCGATCAAGATTGGAAAAAATATCATATTCCTGATGACATGCTGGAGAAAATGTCTGATGACCAAATTATTCAATTGCACGAACTTATGAAGGGAACAAAAAATTTGTATGAAAACGATGCTGAAACCGAACCGCACCTAGAAAAGGGTAAGTTCCAAAAGCTTTAAGTATAATGACATCTTATAAAATTAATGTACTTTAATATATGTTTATAAATATTAAATAAGTTATGTAAAGGAGCAATTTACACCCATTGAATCGACTGCTTCTAACCAATCAATATAATGTTTCAATTTTTTTGATACTATATCATCATATTGAATCCAAATTTGTTGAATGATATGCCAACAAACTCTAACGTTGGCAATCTGGTAATTCTTCATCAATAAATCATAGCTTTCCTTTGATTTCTCCCTTTGTTTTTCGGTGACGGATGTTATACCAAGCATCAAAAGTGATAATCCCAATAAAGTTTGTAGTTTTGTACCAATGAGAATATTGAATAACCTTACTCCATGTTTTCGCAATGTTTGGATTTCTTCTCCATCAAATTCAAGTTCTTTGAAACTAATACGAATATAAATTCTTAAACTGATTTGTGTTAATTCATACCAAGTTAAATGGTGTTCCAATAATTTACCCTTTGGATCTTTTTTAATCAACAGATCAATCATATTTAATGGTGGTTTGGAGTTTAAGATTTGGTCCTCAAAAACCTGAAACCATGAATCCTCTACTTTTCTATAATATTTTTCATCAATCTCAGTCGCTAATCCAGCAGTTGGTATAAAATCAAGTGGAGCTTTCAAAACTTTCATAGATTTCCTATTATTTGCAACTTCTCCAAGCAACAAATATAAATTTTGTGATAATCCATAAAATGGATCAAGCCCATATTCATTATTCTGTGAAAAATCTCTATCCTTGAAAGCATTCTTATATTCGTCTATCGAAATAATTGTACCATAGGCTAAAGTTCGAGTGCACAAAACATCATGATAAAAAATATTACTCAAAATCCATTTTGCAACTTTATTATTTTTATTCTTACTTATAAAATTTCTTAAACCACCATAATTGTTTAGTAAATCTTTACATTGTAATAAAGTTTGAAACCATCGACCTACATCACCTGTTGAAGTCTGTGCACATGAGAGAAAAATATAAGATAGCAGTAATTTTATATGTTCCTCATTATCAAATTCAGAAAATTTCAGTTTATTTTTTTTTTCTTGAACTAATTTAATGCCTTTATCAAAATATTTCAAAGCTAATTCATTTTCTCTGCCAACTAAAAACATACCTCCCCATGCAACTAAACAGTTTAAAATCGCTGGATCCGTTGATGCCAAATTTAATGCATAATCAAGGAAGAATTGGTTGTTTCCGATATCCAAATGATCCATTGCTAAATTTGTGACATAATTTTCAAGAAACAATTTACCAGTACTATCCAGTTGTTTCATTATTGGTGATGATGGATTAAGTATTTTTAGTGTATTATTTTTACTCAATAATAAATGAACTGTTGGCCGCAAATAAGGATGCAACTTTTTTGATTTGAAAATTTTGATTAAATCGGCATCTGAAATATAGACATTTTCTAGTATTTGAGATTCATCCATTACATGATATTCGTCAGGATCATATATTTCCTCGTCATCATAATCATCATCATCATCGTGCTCTTGCTCTTGCCTTTTTTCATGTTCATGTTCATGCTTTTGCTTTTCGTTTCCTTCTTGTGCTTCATAGTTGCTTCCAGTGGTTGGTTCCTTTTCTTTAATTTCCTCAATATTTATCATCGGTTGCTTCAAAACATCTATCTCATGAATTGAATCAGTCTTCTCAGTCGTATTCAAACCATCAGCAGCTTGGATAAGGCCACCTAGCTCAAGTGACGAAGGACATGATTTTGAGGGTTTCATAGAATTTTCGACATTCAAATTATGTGAATTTTCGATTTGAGTTGAGCGTCGTCTATTCGATATGAAATCTTGTGCATGCTTTAAAGCAAAATTTATACTTGAATCCAGTATATTCGAAGCGGGATTGAAAATAGGAGATTTAATATGTTCTACCACATTGGATATGAAATTATCAAACATACTATCATGATCCAACAATTTGTCGACGGCATGAATGACATCAGTTGATTGAAGGGTAAGGTCATTAACCCATTCTAATTTGTCAGGAATCACGGCAGTTGAAGGTAGTAGTTGTGTTGTTTGTAAGATATTATCATTGGGTTCTTGTAGGGCAGTCTCTTTATTACTATGACTAACATTACCTTGCGGAAGTTGCGTATCGTCGAAAATGTGATCTTCAGCCTTATATTGGTAAATAAATTCACCAAGTTGTTCCTTTTGTTGTGTTGTCAGTTTTGGTTTTGAAAAAGGCTTATTATTTTTCTGTGATTTTGTGACTGCACTTGTATTTGACTCATTTTTTGGCTTCTGTTTTCTATCCGAAGATTTTTCCAAACGAATTAATTTTTGTGACTCCATCATGGGTTTAACATCAAAGGAGTATTTGTGCTTCTGGATTTTTATATCTCTCCACGTACATTCCGTGTTCTTTTTCAAACATTGTCCACAGATGGGGTGCACTTCATCACACTTCTTCTTTCTCTTTCTGCAACTCAAACAACCCAACTTTGATCGTGAACTAAAACCAACAAATGAGCTGTTACTGATCACCACTTTTTTCGGTTGTGAAGACATTGGTAGTTTCTAGTGGGACGGATAGAAATATAGTTAATAATAGAGCAATACACAGAAAAGAGAACTGTTCATAACAGGCCTAAGCGGTAGGAGAAGAAACGGCAAAACATTACATAAAAAAAATCACCTTCATTTTTCACTGTATCCTCACAGACCTTATCTGACCAATTACAATGTGAATGGGTCCTCGTTATCACCGAAACCGTCGAAGAACGTAGTGAAGATGACGATGGTGGAGTAGATACAGACACCACCGGCAATAGATAGTACAGTGGCCGTCGTTGTGAGCACATTGCTTCTGCACAAGGCTAGCGGGAATGCTATTCCGCTGGTGACCAGAAAACTGGACAACCATTTGCTTGCATCGACTGCACTGTTTGTAGGAAGGTCGTCAATATCACCGAAGCCCGCTTGGTGATCGGAAGAGGAACCGCTGTTGAAGAGAAGATAAGGAACGTGTGCAATTGCAAAGATGAATCCATTCAGCACTGGCATCCAGCTCCCATACAGGGCTGTGGAGAGCACTATGAGAAGAAACCCGAGTGCTAGCATTCCACTCAAGCCGATAATCTTGCTCAATGGGTTAATCTTGAGTGCCATGGTATTTTGCGACGCCGGTAGAGGCTGCTTCTATGCCAGGAAGGCTTCTCTCAGCTAGATAAGGTGTTCTGATTCCAACCATCCCTCGTACCGTCTGTCTCTCTACAGCGCGCAGCGTTTCGGTGGCAAAAAAGTGTTGATCTTTGTTCTGGCTCTAGCTGTGACCATAGTTAAAGTGCAGAAGAGAGGGTTTTCTACACTTTGAACAGTAACCAGGCGCATCAGACACATATAGAAATACTAAATGGTATGCATGGACAATTTTAGAGGTTTGAATACACCTAATTTGAAGCATAATACTAACTTTTGCAACCCAATATTTTGTCACGTAAATATTTGAGGAACTATTATATTCTTACAGTTTAGAAACAATTACGATAACGACGCCACTACATTTTCACCAACCGGTCGAATCTTCCAAATAGAGTATGCCATTGAGGCAATTAAACAAGGTTCAGCAGCTGTCGGTCTAGTAAGTAAAACGCATGTTGTATTAGTTGCATTGAAAAGAAATGCGGAAGAACTGGGTTCTTATCAAAAGAAAATCATCAAAGTTGACAACCATATGGGTGTTGCACTTGCGGGCTTGGCACCTGATGCCAGAATCCTATCCAACTACTTACGTCAACAGGCAATGTCTTCCAAAATGGTTTTCAATAGACCTCTAAGTATCTCCAAAGCTGTACACTCTATAGCCGACAAAGCACAAGAAAACGCCCAATCGGCCGGTGGCAGACCATATGGTGTTGGGTTGTTAGTTGCAGGTTTCGATGATTCGGGTGCTCATTTATATGAATTTTTGCCTTCAGGTTCTGTATTGGAATATTTAGGTGCTGCAATCGGTGCTAGATCTCAGGCTGCAAAAACATTCTTAGAAAGAAAATTCGAAGAATTTTCAAATGCTACAAAAGAACAACTTATAGAATATGCTCTTACTGCTCTTAGAGATACCCTTGCACAAGATAAAGAATTAAACACCTCAAATACAACAGTTGCAGTTGTAGGTGCTGATCAAGACTTCACTATTTATGACGATGAAGATGTTGAACAGTGGTTGAACTTATTAGATACTCTCACGAATAACAGAAGCACAGGTACCAAGGATGATGAGGATGATGATGATGATGATGATGATGATGATGATGAGGATGAGGATGATGATGAAAAGGATGACGAAGCAAAAAAAGGAGACAATAACGAGGCGTCCAACGCTACTCAAGAACCTTCTGCGTCAGATGCAATGGAAGTTGATTCATGATAATTTGTACTGTATCACTGCAAATAATAGTCTATTCATTTATGTATAGCTAAGTAAACAAGTAAAAATACACACTAATCAAATTACTTTTTGGAAACGTGAATGTTGATACCTGGGTGATAGAAAACTTCAACACAGTTTTCTTCTGGAACGTCATTTTCGTTTGTAACAACGCAAAAATCAGTGGTTTTATCTAAGACAACCATTGGACTGTGCCATGTATTAGCATTATATGTAACAGCAGTGTTGCCCTTGAATATGAACGATTGAACATTCTCGTAATCTGGTTTACCATCTTTATCAGGAGCAACATTTACAACATATGCATCCACATCAGGTTCTCTTCCCATTGGAACAAAGGTTTGTGTTGAGTAAGGATGCTTCTCTAATACTGTTAAATTATATGTCGATCCATTGCCGTTGTCGTCGGCGATCCACTTTTCAGGAATGACGCAAGATCTGAATATATTCCAATTAGTAGTCGCTTGATGCCCTGAAGGTGCATCTTTATAATTGTTTATACATGGTGCAACTTTCATCAGTTTGATTGCTGATCCCTGATTTGCTTCATCAATTGTAACTGAATGTTTCAAGTGATCAACGTTCATGGCAACACCGTATTTCTCATATCCCACATACGAATCACTACTTTCAATAACATTCGTAAAACCACTCGTATCTACATCCAGCAGCTTTACCATTTTGCTTTTCAGTAAACCTTTGACTTGTTTTTCGTACTATGTAATACTAGAAAATGATCACAGAGTGCAATCAAATTCAATTAGCTCCAATCACACTTCTCGAGTTTCATTAAAATTTTTCGGCAATCTGCGAACATAAATCGTTATCTATTTTCAACTGCTTACGCTATCTAACGATTTTAAAAATATTAGTGTAGTATGGTAAAGCATAAAAATCAATAGAATAAATAAATTAAAGAATTAAATGTAAATTAATTGAAATAGATAAGTAATAAGCATAAAAAGAAAGGAGATAAAATCCCCAATAAAAAGGACACAGCTATTGGAACACATGATCATAATGCAGGATCCAATCTTCACAGATATAATTCATCAAACCAAAAGATTTACGCATGATCTCTGGTCGACAACCCTCAACCAAACTTCCACCCATGATAGTTGCTAAATTGTAACTTGTCATTTTGTTCTGTGCCTTGTAATCTTCAATCAACTTCATGTGCCTCGACAACCTTTCAATAAGGTTATAGTTGTAAACTGGTAATTTTTCTAACACCGACTTATAAATTGCAAACCTCGAAAAGTCTTGCGAAAGTTCACGAACTTGCGATAAATCTTCAACTGATGAATCACTGATTAAAGGCTCTGGTAATTCACGTAAAAATGCTTTGATACAACCAGTTAAATTATGTATATCAAAAACCAGTGAATTTTCCATATTGAAATCACCAACTTTGTTAACTTCATTTTTTATTTGTTGTACAACCGTCAATGAAGCACTTTTACGATAAATTCCAACCTCTTCAAGCCCTCTTAATTCAATTTCCGAGAAGATCTTTTCAACAATCATTGGTATTAATGTACCATCACGTTCACAAACAAATGATAATGGTGCACCAAATGTCAACTTTACATTGTTATGTGCATATTGTTTGTTCAATGTCTTAGAATAAAACCAATGTTTCTTTGAACATGTTAGTATGTAAATCCAATCAATTGCCTCTTTTTCACTTGAAGTTTGAAAAGTATATTCATTATGATTATTTGATGCCGAAGAACCAAAATCAACTGAGAAACTATTTGGTGTACGGTAAGTTGAAAAAATTGATGCATCCTTCAACATAATAGTCAAATATGGTTTTGCTTTCGTCGAAGAAGATAACGAGGAGACGTTATTTACACCTGGCAATTCATAAAGATTTACACTTCTTTTTTCAACTGCCGGTTGACTAAAATTGTTGATATTCAGTGAAAAAGGACGTGATTTGAAAAAGCCAAATTTGAATTTGTTAGATGAACTGGAATTACCAGATGTCGATGTATCATGATGTTTTTGATCCCTTGATGACGGTCTGGAAGATGAAATGGATGATTGATACGACTGCGCAGATTGTGTCGATTGAAGAGACTGGATCGATTGATTAGGATCCAGGAGTGTATTATCAGCAATCATTGAAGAGGATAAGTCATGAATGGATGAAGTTTCAGGTTCAAAAATTGAACTATTATCCAAAACAGTAGAATTAGCAATACTGTAATCAATTATTGAAGTTTGTCCCTTCGTTAAAACAGTAGCAGCATCATCAGAATTATAATTTGCCGAGGCTAATGGTTCGTTAATGGCGGAATTTTTACCAATTGATTCAGACAATTTCATGATGGTCGAATTATGTTTTTCAAATTGTTTGACCAACAGAGTACGCTTATTTTCTTCCAGTTTTAACAGTTGTATTTGTTCTAAGACGTGTTCATTAAAAACAAAACACTTTTCCAACTTCTCAGTATGTCTTTCGATTGATGAGTAATTATAAATAGTTTTCAAATCTGGTAAAGAACATTCAAATTCAAATAAAAATGAAAAATCGGTTGTGTACGGCGAAAGTGTTTTTGTCAACGATGATTCAAATCCGTGTATTTTCAAAACACAGTTATACACAAACCTATTCTTATCAAAGTTAATCAATGAAGTATTGTCAATATCCATGTTGGGAACAAAACATGCAATTTCAACAAGTCTCCCCAGTATCCAACCTGGACAAATTGACAATGAGCTTGACTGAATGGATTCAATTTCATATTTACTCAATTTAGGTAACATGTTTTTCAAATTTGCTACGTTCAAATCATCATTAAGATTATCTTGTTTCCAAACGGAGGCAGCCATTTTCCACGCGTGAGAGAAAAATCTCGATTCAGGCAACATGATTGTATTGACAATAACTGACTCAATAAAACTTGGAATATAGGGTGAAGTTTTCTCATTTTGATTAGCATCAATGGAATCACTATCAAACAATTTAACATTTTTCATTCTGACACGACAAATTTGAATAATCTTCAATAATGTGCACATCCTGTCAATTCTTTCATCAATTGTACAATTCAAATCAACGATTTGCATTAAAATAAAAGTTTTGATTCTATCATATAACTTGAAAACAGATTTGATAGTAGGCGGAAATTTTTCAAGTACTTTTCCAGAAGAGCTTTTAAAATCATCATTGTCATTCAATGTTGAGATCCAGTTGTAAATATTTGAAATAATAATAAGATTACTATGAGTCGTTGAATCCTGATAAGCATAATTGAACATAGCCAATGAAGATCTTGAAATTAACATTTGCATGATTTCAAAGGTATCAATCCAATCATCCAATCTGATTGTCATTGAAGAAGCAATTGTTTCATCTAAACTATTAACATAAGAGGAAATTTCATCAATATCAGCAGAAGAAGGTAATTTCATATCATGTGGAATTGACTTTAATTCACCTGAAAAATTTAATTCAGTTGGTTCGTTCTGTGGAGTATATGTATTTCTAATGCAAATATTTCTAACTTGTTTATAAGCACTTTGCAAAGATTTGTAAATTTCTAAAACCTCCTTAACATTTTCAGAAGAAGAGTTATGTTTTAACCATTGTATAGTAATTGGCCATTTAGATACAATCGTATTATCCATCATTTCTAGAAATGTATCAAGTAAACTCTTAGTAACAATATCATCCATAAAGTGCCTAAAGTGATCACTCACTAATATCAAGGTTGCCTCAATGACACCAAGTTGAATTTGAATTACAAATTTCCAATTGATTTTCTTCCATGTGATATCATCATTATCCAACTTAGTATCCCATTTGGGGAACAGATTAACACCTTTTAAAGTCTCATTATTCATAAAGCTAGCAATGGATAATGCAGCACTTTTAGAACCATCGAATCTTTTATGCAAAGCATCAATCAATTGCCTAGTTGTACAAAATACACGATATGTTGCAAAAAATGTACATGTAAACGCAGAATCATCCATTTGTAAAACAATTGGTCTATCATTTGCCGTTTTATCAGAATATTTCTTAATATCCTCCGTTTTAATATGAGTTCCAAATACTGAAGCTGTAAGAACAAGTAAATCGACCAACCTTTCAATAGATGCAGCTGTAGTTACAATATCAACTCTTTTCTTGGTATTTGTATTTTTTTGCAATTGATCATCAACTTTGGCCGTTTTTGTATTTTCCTCCATAGAATCAGTCTCTACGTTTAGTGCATCCTTTAGATAGATTTGATACGATGTAATATAATCGTCGAAATTGAAACTACCGGTTGAGAGAGTGCTTACATGTTTGTAGGTATTTGGCTTTTCAAATAGAATACTTGAAGGTCTTGATTTTTTACCAGTGTTTACATTAGGCAAAGTATTTGACGCTTTTGAAGTAGAATCATTAAAACTTTCTGTAGTCCTGAATACAATTGAATCATCAACTAATTTGAATTCCTCACTACCGACATTAAACAAATCTCTGATATGTTTTAAAAATACGTTTCGGTTCTTTTGCTTACCGTGGTTGTTGTTTGACTCAATTATATTGGCGCCACCTAGTGCACCAATTAATTCTTTATTATCATAAATTTCATAATATGGTAACGTTTTAGGAAATAAAATTGAAGCGTACGATCCCAAGAACAATGGACTTCTAGATGTGCCATGAAATTGAGCAAATTGCCCAACATAAGGAGGTTCAGAAATAAGGGATAGACTCATGAAATAATTCAAAGGAAATGGTCCGTTAGATGAATTATATGAAATTGCTGTCTTCAAAATATTTGAAATTTTAGCATCCTTGGAACCATCAATAATTGAAGGATCTGCTGATTGTGATGATAGAAATCTTACAGTTGTGCCTTTCATATTTTTTATATTATCATAATACGTATCCCATTGTTTCAAATTCCAATTCATGGTTTCCAAATATGAACAATATGATTTAATGAAATCGGTTTTAAACAAATCATTGGAAGAAGAGAAGTCATGATCAGTTGAATTTGAAAATGAGCCAAAACCGGTGGTGAGAGTAGCATTTGCTCTCAGCTCAGTACTATCAGCAGTAAATAGTTCACCAAAGTAGGGAACTGCATCTTCTTTCGCATAAAATTCACCAATACAATTAGTAACCATGATTCTAATATTTGAATGTGTATCAGCAGCGGAGGTTTCATTCAAGCCAACATTACTTAAGTCTTGTTCATGATTTTGATCACTCGGACACTTTAAGCCGAATAATTCATTTTTGCGTATTTCAAAAACAACAGGAGCCCATTTTTTCTTTATCGTTTGTAAAGTTGTTTTACTAACATGACTCCAGGTTTCACTCAATCTCAAAACAGGTTGGGAACAGACCACGATTGCAATACCTAACCAAGAAACCATATCACCTTGATCACATAAAATTATACCAAGCTGAATCCATTTCATTAAAATTTGTGCACGCATTTCTGGATTAATTGAGGTTGTCTGATCCTCAAATAAATGGAATGCTAATAATCTTCCAAGGTAATGTGTATGTACAGGTGGAATAAACTGTAACGGATTAAAACGCCAATATTGGAAGGATGATTCGATAGTTTCTAAACGTGAAAAAATAGTTGAACGATCTGATCTTGGAGACCAATATTTCATAAAATGTGAATCAATTGCATGAATTTCATGTGCCAAGGATTCAGTTGATAGCATTATGAAATCAGTACCTGAAATTAACTCTGAATTAGAAACGCTTAGCGGTTCAATTTTAGCTGTTGTTGAAGATGACGACAATTGGAATGAAACCAAATTCAGTAAAATATTTCTTTGGTTGATTAAAGTATATGAGAGCTGATTTATATCGGACTCTTTTGAAAAACCAAATGAATTTTTCAATAGTGATTTGCATAATTTGGTTAATAGTTTATAAATTTCAGCATCTAACAAACAGCCTTTGAACCTCGCAACTGATATTTCAATGATCTTTTTAATTCTACTAAACATTATTCTAATTTCCATTTCTGATATCTTGATTGAGTCTTTCTTTAATGTTTCCTTGTCGGTGAAATGCTCTAGATATTTTTGGAAATAGACAAGTGGATCATTCAAATTGCTAATCAGTGGTAAAATTTCGATTAATTTTTCAGACATTCTATCTGATGGATAAAACAAGATGGTATGACAAACAGCCTCTAGTGTACCTCTTAGTATCAGACCGGATGACATATCAAAAACCAGTTTTGGATGTGGACATGATGGCGACTGATAATATAGATTGTGGATAATAAAGGGCAGATGTTTTTTACTTGGCGAAGGAGAAGTAGATTGAGTATTCATTTCGACTGCCTGTAATTCTTCAAAGTTGTTGGAAGCAACATGATTATCACTCAAAATAGATCTAGCCTCAAGTTTATCAATGGCCTGAGATAATAACATTGAATCACTATGAATTATTGTATGGGTTGAGTGTTTTGACTCGGCAGCTTTATCATCAACGCTTTTACTATTTATACCTTTTTCTTTTCCATTATCATTCTCTTGATGTAATGTGAACATAGTATTATCAATATCGGTATCGTTGTTGCCCTTGAAATTTGAATACGAATCAGAGGGACTTTTCATAAATTCATTTGGCATGATCATGCCAACATTCGTATTCGTAACTTGCGATGTATTATTACTGTTATCCTGAACGACCAAATTTTTAGCAAATGCCAAGTCTGAATGTGGTCTATAAACTAGCAAGGAGGAGCCTTTTAGTTCTAAACGGAAAAGACGTGGATCTCCATTATCAACTAAACGATTAACCCAACCCACTTTTTGAACCGTGTTATCCCATTCTGGTTTTATCAATGAGGAAATATTTATTGAGTTACCTGAAGGGTTTATACTAAAGTTCTTCATACTTGGATTGATAGTACTATAAGTAGTATTTCGTGAAAATGCAATGGGGTAATCCATATTGTATACTGATTGCGAATAATTCAAACGATTACTTGAGTGCTTTGGAATGACACTACGACTTAATCTCTTCAAATCGCCTGATATTTTCTTCTTAATTTCCACATTGCCAGGGTTGATGGCAGTATTTGTGGTGCTTGAACTTATGTTTGTTGAGGTTGATATGGCAGAATGATGAGAACCTCTTCTAGTGGAATTGAACTGATGTGTAGATGGTGTTGTCGAGTGGAGAAGAGAATCTTCAACTGCGAAAGATGTATTGCTATTGCTATTGCCATTTGAACTTGGCGGTGATAGAGGAGAGCTAGGTTTGACATGAGCAGTAGACTGTAATGGCTTAATCCTATTTGGAGTATCAGCTATATGCGAATTTTCATCGAATGTATCGTAATTGTTATTGATAGTATCATCAGCAGTGACGGTAGAATCTGGATTGAAAATGGAGTCGTTTGCATTAGTTATATCTGAAAGTATCAATGAGGAATGATCAAAAGACTTTCTACTTGGCGATGAGTTTGCTTCATGGCCTAGATGTTGAATGGCAACGGTAGTTTGTGGTAAGTTGACCGAATCGTGCACAGAATGTAGGTCTTGAGTGTTCAATTTTGGGGATTTTAGACGTATCGAAGAGGAAGAGGAGGAAGGAGGAGAAGCAACGGAGGAAGAGGAGGTTGAAAAAGGCCCTTGAAGGGGAGGTTTCATTTCATGATGGATTACTTGTCTCTGCAGGGTATTTTGGGCGTGTAGCTGCTGGTGCTGAGCCTGTTGAGCATGAGCCTGGTGAGCCTGGTGAGCTTGGTGGGCGTGTTGCTGATAATGGCGTTTTCCCTTGGGGGAGCTCCCTCTGTCCTTATCCTTGTCCTTACTCTCCTTAAGCCCCAGGAACTTCTTCATATGGATGGTGGGGGACTGACGAAGTGAATGAGTGTAAGGGGTTGTCTGTGTATGTGGAAGCAGGAGGCGGCAGAGGGGAACAGCATGCCGACACAGCAAATAAGCTTCTACGGAGAGCTGGTGTGGACACCGCCGCCCTCGTTGAATCTTTGCGGGCGCCTTCAAGGGGTTGCCCCGGGGGAGGGTGTGATTGGCACTGGGAGAATAGTAAGGGGTGGTGTATACATAGGTAGATAGACGGATGGACGGGTAGACAGACTGTCACATCACAGGGACTTGGTGGCAAGCTCAAGGACAGCATCCTTGGTTTGTGCACCACCGATGAAACCGGCAGCATGGATGAACGTGCAGCCTGGGACACCAGCTTTTTCACTCAAAGCAGAGTCTCTGAGGCCTCTCCAGGGCTCCGGGAGCTTTTTTCTGGAGTCGAAACTGGTGGAGTTGAGTGGGACGGCAGCGATTCTCCAGCAGTTGGAGCTGTCGGGAAACAAAACGTACAAGATTTCACCTGTGGCATTGTTGTCGGCCTCCACAGTAAACAAGTGCTCTTTCCACGGGACGAATCTGTCCAGAATAAGGATTTTGCCGCTTTCATGGATCTTGAACCTGTTGGCAAATGCGTCGATGACGTATTGTTTTGCCTTCAAGAAGGAGTTGCCCATGTAGGAAAGATAGTTGAAGAATGCATCACCAATGAGTTTGGAGGCGACTTCAAACTGCCTGTTGAAATCGTTGTCCGTGGCATTTGATTCCCAACTTGGATTCAAGTTGGAAACCATACCGGCAATGGTGAAATTCCGGTCCTTGAAACGAGGCTTCAAGGAATCCTTGTCGTCGTACATGTCGATACCATTATCATTGGCATCGACTGCTTCGATGAAATCCGAATACAGCTTGTCATAGAGATAGTCGATTTTCGCCCTTTCCTGTGGAACTGTTTCGCTCAATGAAATGACGGTGGAGATGATTTCACGGCCAAAATGCTTGTAGACCAAGCCGGCCGAGGAGAGCTTCGTGTGGAACCGGTCGCTGAAAAAAGAGCAGAAGTCTCTCTGATGGTGGTCAAAGTACTTGACAGCGTCGTACTTGCCACTCACGTCGACAACAATGTCGGACGCCTCCCAGTCGGCGGGGTTTCTGGATCGAACCAACCGGGCAAACCGGTACCGTGGAAGCAAACGAAGCATGTAAACGGCCAGCGCCTCGTCAGCATGGAAGGATCCCGAGTGTGTGCAGATCTGTAACGACATGGTTCTGCGTGGCTCTGGAGAATGCTGTGCTGTGCTGTGCTGCTGGATTGCTCTCCTGCTGAAGTGCTCCATTCATGTTGCAAAATTTGCGCTGCCAAAGTGCGTGGCCACGACAGCATGCGCCGTTGCAGCAGCCTGCAGATGTGGGAAGGTGTTGAAGATGCTGGATTGTCTGGCAGTTGCCACTGCTCCGGTCTGGAAACACACCGACACCAGCCAGACAATGTTCCGCCACCTTCCAAAAATGTCCCGTTCGCAGTTCGAACTAGCCAAGTTCACGTTCTACCTCATGACGCCCATCTCCATCATGTACTATGTCGGAATCGACACCGACCGCAAGTTCAACGTCCCGGGATACTGGCCTGATCCCGACACGCTCAACAAGATTCCAAAGGAGCCGCACGAGATCCAGGCCGAGCTTGCCAGAATCAGACAGGCCAGACTCGACAAGAGAAAGAGACTAGAAGAAAAGGCCAGGCTTTTAGGTATTACCCCGGACCAGGAGGAAGAAGAGCAGGAGGCCGCAAAACAGGAGGCAGTGGAGGCTGCTCTTGCCACCGACGAGTAAACATTTCCCTCAAGCTAGAGCATCCAAAGGCGTCTAGCCCGTGTATATATACATAGATATAATAAAGTTCAGCCACTAACGCATAGCATGGTGCAAGTTGCACCAAAACGGAAACTGCGTAAATCGGCCCGGTCCTCGTTTGATCCTTGTTGTTTTTTGGTCAAAGCAGCTTTTGCACTTGGCTGTTAACGGTTCCGCTTTCTCGCCTGGCCATCATCGAAAACTCCATGTCAGCTTCCAAACTGCTCTGGAAGGAAATCAGAGACATTTCCCATCCGAAAACTGGACTCAAACAAGTCCACGTCGAACTACACCAAGAAAATATTTTCATTTGGAATGTTTCCTTGATGGTTATCGATCCGGAAAGCATTTACTACGGTGCCTATCTTACAGGACAACTTCGTTTCCCTTTCAACTATCCCTTTGCACCACCCTCTTTCAAATTCACTCCTGCCATCTTCCATCCAAACGTCTATGCCGACGGTCGATTATGTATTTCAATCTTACACACGGGTGAGGACGAACAGTCCGACGAGCCCTTGAACCTTACTTGGTCTCCAGCTCAAAATGTCGAGAGTATTTTGTTGAGTATACTCAGCTTACTTGAAGATCCAAATGTTAATAGTCCCGCCAATATCGAAGCAAGTATTTCATACCGGAAACAAAAGGATGTTTACAAAGAAAAAGTTAGAGCTGATGTCAAACGCAGTAAGGAACGCATACCTGAAGGGTTTGTTATACCAAGCCTGCAGGAGATAACGGCTTCCAAGGTAGCCGATGAAGAGCTGGAGGAGGATAACGAGGAATGGTGGGAAGATAACTATTATGATGACGAAGACGACGACGACGACGACGACGACGACGACGACAACGATGGAGTAGACGACGAAGAAGAAGAAGACGATGATTAAGATAGAGAAGATCATGATACATCCGTTCTTGTTGCATAATCCGTACGATACTAGGTACACGTTTAGTAATATATAGAATGAATTAGCATTTGTATAGGCCAAGTTAAATACCAACGTCCTAATAAAAAATTTTAAAATACATACCCTTTCATGACCATTTATAAATCACAATTTACTCGATAAAATCTTACACACTCCATCCAATCTGGAAACAGCCAATGCAGACGGATATGCATTCGTGGTGCACAGCAGCAAGGCATACCGTTCATTCACCTCATGCATGTACAACCTGTAGTCTCCAAAAGAATACACCTGCCAGCTGACAGAATCTCCAGATATAGGACCTCTGCGTTGATTCCAATCTTTAACCACCATCAGCGACAGGATATTTAAGTTATCTATCGGGTTCACATTGGCATCGATGTAATCGGAATCGTACGTTTCGTCTAACTGGTCAATTTGCCTTTGCAACGACTCGATTCTCGATTTCGCATCATTGCTATCGTTGTTTGACCCATCCAAACTATCATGATCAATGATTCCTCCCGTGCTATTATTATTGCTGTTCCCCAACAACGGTGTATTCTCGTGCATATCTGCCATGACGGCCATAACCTTATTTTTCTTGTTATTGCTGTTAGTATTGGTGTCAATAATACCACCAGACACACCAATGTCTCCACTGCTGTTTGCTTCCCTGTCTTGCTCTCTGGCAGTCTTGGAGATGCACGAGAGCAGTGGTTTCTGCGAATCTAGCGATATAAGGGACACCGACAACGGAAGTATTTCTGTGAGCCCTACAGAGGGTTCCAGCAGCTGCAATAGCAATGGTTGCACCTTCGACGACTGAAGCATGGATGGGATATTCAGGATTCACACCACCACTTAGGCCTCATCAACTGCCCGTGCTGATTGCAAACGACAATTCATGACGCACCGTAATACACACGCTACCCGCCTACCAACCAGCTGACTGTGCAACTGACGCGTAGGGGATGTTGTTGTTCCTTCTTTCTCTTGTGTAGGCTCTGCAAGTTTTGCTACATAGTTGCTCTGGCATCGGCTTCCCTCTCAGCAATGAACAAAACTCATCCTGCATGTTCAGAGAGACCTCCTTTGAGGGATACCTCCAAAAATTTTGTCAACACACCCAACTCCAAGACGCTGAAAAAAACACAAAAAGGCTTTGATTTATATCAAAATTTGAGCCAGTTGAACCAGCCGATTCAATCACCTCAATCAACAACAAACAACCCGCAACTTATCCATGTTCAAAAGCTGAATCCCAGTGATGCAGATCCTTCCCTTATGGGCACTTCCACTCCTAAAAAAGATGGCTACTTACCTTCCTTAACAAATACAAACTTGAATGCTCGTACCAATTCTTCAAATTCTTTAACTACCACAACCAATGCTACCACTGCCACCACTAATACTACCGAATCGGTCCAAAATAATAATGTTAATAATAATAACATTAACACCCACACAGTATCGAAAAAAATGACTGGCACCGAATTATCAAAATGGCAACAAACTTGGAAAGAAATTTTACCTAAAAGTTATGTTTACTTCGAACAAGATGGTTCGAATGAGCATGATAAAAAAAGGGCAATGATAGCTTTGAAGAACTTGGGTGCCACAATAGAACCTTTTTTTTGTGAAAATATAACAATTATAATTTCAAAACGTAGTTATAATAAATCAGCTCAGTATCCAAAGGGTGATATCTTCAAGTATGCTGCTAAAAAACAATTGAAAGTTTGGACAGTGGAAAAAGTTTTCAGATTCTTAAATCATCTTGGAGAATCAGTATCGGATCTTGACAATTATGATCCAGTTGATACTCAGAATGCTAACGTCGTTGCAAACAACAATTTAAGCAATTTATTAATGAATGAAAGGCTGTTTGGACCAAGTGATCGGGATCCGAATGTTAAAAGAAATGACTTTAAATATTTCTCATCTTACTATCTTTACATTTGGGATTTAACTCATAAAACTCGTCCTGTTGCAATAAGAGAATGGAATAATAAGAATTCTTATCCAAGAATTCATCATTCAACTAATGGTAAATCATTGTTTGTGCCTGAGTCAAAAACTTCAAATTCAGTTAGCATACTGAAAAGACACCAGAGAAGATTACAATGTTTAATAGATACATTCGAGTTCAGGCAAAAAATTATTGAATGTTCGTACATTGATGATGATAAACTACTGATACGCCATCCAAGCTATAATGAAAGAGTTTTATTTAAAAGATCTTGGGAAAATGCCTTTTATAAGTCCAGTCCTGACGAAAATCCCGAAACAAAATATAAATTACTATATGATTCACTTGAAGATGATGAAAAAACATGCTTTAAGAATATTTTTGGTGTCAATGATCAAAAAAATGATAATATTCAAGAGACAGAGGATTCAATTATTGAAATTGATGTTTTTCCTCCATATAAAAAGCAAAAGTTAGGCCTAAAAAAAAATGGCGAAAAGTTGAATAAAACTGGTAATGATAGCAATAATAACTTAGGAAAAGTTAATAAAATTGTCGAAGTAGATAATGAAGATCAAGAAGAAGAAGGGGAAGAAGAAGAAGAAGGAGAAGAAGAAGGGAAAGAGTTAACTAACAAGGTCAATTATATCGATGTTATGGACAACGATGATGACTATGACGATAAAGCTACTTGCGGTGATGAAGGTGATGGTGAAAATAATTTTGAAAATGATGGCGAAGCTGATGGTAAAACTGATAAAGATGATAAGGTTGAAAAGGGTGATAGAGATGATGAAGACGAAGATGATGAAAATGTTTCAAATCTAGTTTCAGATAAATCAGATATAATAGATAGGATAAATAATCCTCTTGTCAATAACACATCAACCAATCAAAATTCAAAAATTAACGAAAAGAAAACTTTAACAAATTTTCAAATGAACAAAATGCCAAAATTAATGCGTCAAGATACTATAATAAATGGATCTACACAAAATGCAACAGCCGATGGCCAGCTTTTATGCGAGTACGGTGAAATTGCTGCTTCAGGTATTCAAGCATCTGGGGTTAACCCAAGTGGTAATTGTTCTCATGGTAATGCAATTTCTAATATAGGAAATGGTTTGGGACCAAGCAAATCTCAAGTTGTTAATAAAACTTTAATTAATGAACATAAAAGAATTGTTGTGCTTACACCACCAGTTGTGCGTGCCAGTTTTAATAATACCAATAAGATAAATATAGCTAAAAATATAGCTCAAATTCATGGAGAAAATGATAAGAAAGAATCTAATCCGGTTATACATATTGCTGATGAAACAATTCATGAAACTCAAGAGCAGATTCTTGGTGGATTTAAATTGTCGTCAAATAAGAATACTATTAACGAAGACGAATTAGCTGCATTACGGTCTGTGGAGGCTGCTAATAATCCATTTATCAGCGATGGTTTTTCAAAACAACATAATGCCAAAGCCACTGTCAAAACTACCGAAAAGGAAAAAATTGAAAACTCAAATTCTGTAAAACAATCGCAGTTTGATAAAAATGTTGCGTCGCTTGGTGTTTTCAAAGAGCAAAAACCTGAAAAGATAAAACTCGAAGCCAAACCCGGATATTGTGAAAATTGTCGTGTCAAATATCCTGATTTTCAAGAACATATTGTATCCAACAAACATCGCTCTTTTGCACAGGATGGCTCTAACTTCAGGCAAATCGATGATTTGATACGTGCTATCAAGTCATCAGATTATTATGCTTTTTGAAACTCATGATATAGCATTATATAAACTTATATTGCATTACTAGTAAAATCATTTTTGCTACAATTCTATTAGCATTTAATTCCGCCGAAAGAAAGAAATGACGTTTTTTTGCTTCCTATAAAAAAGCCTCTTTGAGGTTTGTAAAAAGCAAAATTGTGTACAGCAGTTTCTGCTTAGAATTACACGAATACAATAAAATTTTAGAATAAAAAGTATAGAAAGCTTTGTCGAATTTACGACGAAACTAATACTAGTCTATTTACAATAAGGTTAAGCAACAAAAAATGTTATCGTCACATTTTTTTAATTTTCAACTATGCTGGAGAACATTGTGCCGCCAAACGCAGAATTGGTATTTCGAAAATCCGCCAAGATGTCTAACCCGTGTTCAATCAGAAAGTTCATATATCCTGTCAAAAGAACTAGTATAATACTGGACATTTTCACTAACACCAGCTGCTAAAGAAAAAAAAACCTGTGGCGTTCTTCTTCACAGAGGTCATAAAAAGTGGAGAGATTGGAAGGCTTCCCGTAGTTTGAGTACTTTGACACAAACTACTACAAATCATGCAGTACTAATGATTCGACTTTTTTAATTGTAGTTTAATCCGAGGGCTAACATAAACAATATTACTAGATTAAGTCGGAACAATAGCAGCAACGATTCAAAGTATTAATTTCTTACACTACAGTAGTTTAGATATCATTCGTAAAGGCGAATGAGACGTGTCTAAAGTAGATTGAGTTCTACTATGTGAAGTAGCTGTAGAGTAGATTCGTTCTACCATAAAAAAGTTTGAGCAACTATATCAGCAAAAACAGCTGGTGTTTTCTATGTCGTCTGATATAGTATCCTTGAAAAAAGAGATATTCGAGTAAGAGAAAGTGGATAGAATAAGTTCAATCACAGCCGAGAACTGTCAAAGCAGAGACTTATAATGGTCAAACTTAGCGATATACTGAACTACCAGGTAGCGTAGCCAGTATTCCATTACAGCCAATACTAGCAATATTTGGTAAGCCATTCGATCATTATCACATTAATGTGCTAAACTGACAATCATCTTAGTAAATGTCTAATATGTTGATTTTTCAAATGGTAGAATTGAGTGGGCATACAATCAAAGTTTCTTCTCTTACCTAATGCCATACTTGAAATGGTAACAACGACAGACGAATTAAAAAAGGATTTTTTGTCAAGTCAAAAGAAGCGGCAGAACAAACAGCAAATAGGATGCTACCATCTGCGAAACCCATCACACCAAAAAAATCAGCTTTCGGTAGGATAGAAAAAAAATATTTGACTCAAGGTCGTACTCGATTATATTGGTGTTACAAACAACTAGTTTTGCTTAGTGCGGTTGGCAAGACGTTACTTAGGAAAGATGTTCTATATTCGATGAATCCAAGAAACTGGATATATAAAAAACGCAAACAGCAGATCGAAATAACTCTATACGAAAAACTCATAAGTTTGGTTTCAATAGAACCAGAAATCCAAAATCTAATCCGGAAATTTCTCATGCATACTGATGTGCTTTAGGAAATATCAGATACTGCCGTCCAACAGCACAACAAGGCAAACAAGAGAAATACTAGAAGACAAAATAGGATAGTATTATTTGGGCATTGTCGGAACATTTCAAAAGTTCAGTGCAGCTGTATAAATTTCAAACTTGGCGCTCGACCTCAATGTCGAATTGCTGGAATCTGAAATCTGCAATTTAGTGCTGCTTCTGCTGCAGCACATGATGCAAAAGAAGTCTGCCCGCAGAAAGTGGCGATGGCGCGCTAAGTATAAGATTTTGTTTGTAGACATGCGCAGCGCGTGTTTCCAAGATCAGCTGTGGAAGTCTGTTTTCTTTTCCCAACTAGTGCAATGTTGTTGGTTTCACATAATGTTTCATTTTCTTCCATTTTTCTTTTGGCACAACACCTTTTCTAGTCATGCTTTGTAGATTTTTGTTTTAGTGTTTTTCTCCAGTCCTAGTTGACGATCTTTTGAAATGTCTGGCCTTCTTCATTCCTTTTTTTTTTATTTGCATCAAATTCTGGGTATTCTTATGAATCAAATCATCACAACTAATGTGCATGCTCTTTATTGCTGATTTAATGTGCATGTTACAAATTTAACAGCTAAAAAACATAATTTTGTGAAATTTAAATTTGTCTTTTTATGTACCTATTGTTGAAGACGAAAGCTTGAATGATATTTTGCCGCATTTATATTATTATCTCGCTATGCTTGTAAAACAGACATGACCTATATAGCTGAAACCTGAACTAGATATATTGTGTGCTCTAATTGTCAAGTGTAAACTATGTGGAATGTATACGCAGACAAAAAAGTTGATGTTAGTACTAAGTGTTTGAGGTTTACATTTTTTCAAATGTACTCTTTCAATAAAACAATAGGAGTTGACTCTGAAATTCGAATGCTTAACCAATTATGAGACTAGAATATTCTCATTTATCTGATTTCAAAAATAAATCTATATCAAATAACTCTAACAGTAAAATGTTACCGTTTCGCAATGTATAAAACAAAATAGTGTATTAGGTATATATGATGCACAAATATAAACAGATATAATCAAGAATTATACAGCTGACAGCAATTCTTAATAATATGATAACGATTGAAAAAAAAACATTTCTATAACACAACAATTTAAACTAATCTTAAATTGGCCGAAGTAAAATACATTAAAAAATCTCATTCTATAAGAAGAGAACAAATGACAATAAAGCGTATAATGGGGTGTTTACCATAACTGAACGTTTTAATGCTCCTGCGTTGTAAACTGTTACAGAAGATAAGAATTCTTCTGGTGAAAGTGAAGAGGATGAACTTGATGAAAGAACAACTGATGATGGTGTGCTACTTGAAAATGAAACATTATCAGTAATCGATGACAAAATGGATGATGTAGGTGTTGCATTTACAGGTGTAATTGGGGTTATTGTAATTGCTGGTTCAGTTTCAGATGAAGTAACCGCCGCTGGAGAAGTTGTAGTGGAAGTTTCTTTATTGTTAGCAGCAGTAGCAGTTTCTTCATTCTTGAGAACAGTGGAAGTTTCAGATGAGGTGATGGCTGCCGGGGAAATTACTGTAAAGGTTTCTTCAGTTTCGATCACAGTAGAAGTTTCTTCGTTCTTGGTAATAGTGAAAGTTTCGGATGAAGTAACCGCCGCTGGGGAACTTGCAGTAGAAATTTCATTATTGTTAGCAGCAGTAGCGGTTTCTTCATTTCTGGTAACAGTGGAAGTTTCAGATGAGGTAATAGCTGCTGTGGATTCTGCAGTGGAAGTTTCTTCAGTCTCGGTAATAGTAGAAGTTTCTTCAGTCTTGGTAAGAATAGAATCTTCATTCTTAGAAACAGTGAAAGTTTCGCCATTATTGGTTTCAGTTCCAGCACTTGCTGTTGCAGAAGTTGCCTCAGATTCAGGACATGTTGTAGTTGTTTGTGTAATATTTTCAGTAATGGTTGTATCTTCAGAAATTGTGCCGTTTGAATTGGTTTCAGATGCTGGAGTGTTTGATGTAAATTCAGATTGGGAAGTAGTTGAAGACTCAGATTCAGAAGCAGTTGAAGATTCAGATTCAGAAGCAGTTGAAGATTCAGAAGCAGATGAAGTTGAAGATTCAGAAGCAGATGAAGTTGGCTCAGCTGAAGCAGTTGAAGATTCAGAAGCAGATGAAGTTGAAGATTCAGAAGCAGTTGA
This sequence comes from Pichia nanzhaoensis, assembly GCA_030573035.1. Lineage (NCBI taxonomy): Eukaryota > Fungi > Ascomycota > Pichiomycetes > Pichiales > Pichiaceae > Pichia > Pichia nanzhaoensis. The sequence goes on along the minus strand of JAJMCN010000063.1, from coordinate 434 downwards.
AGATTCAGAAGCAGATGAAGTTGAAGATTCAGAAGCAGATGAAGTTGGCTCAGCTGAAGTGGTTGAAGATTCAGACTCAGAACTAGTTGAAGTAGTTGAATCAACAGTAAAATTTTCTGGATCAACAGAGGAGAACTCAGATGTAGATGAAGTGTTTGAAGTATTTTGAGCATCAAAAGTAGATGATGCGGTTAAAGTGGATTGAGCTTTAGAATTAGAAGAAAGAGATTTGTCTGACGCCACGGATTTTGGATAAACAGTAAAGTGTTCTGGATCAACAGAAGAAAATCTAGATGCGGAAACAGATGATGAAGTAGATGAAGAACACTTTTTAGTTGGCACTTCGATCATAGTGTTGACAAAAGTAGTTTCAAGGTTGTCTGCACCAGTGGTGATGGATGTTGCTGTGACAGTAGTTGCTTCGCAGCCAGTGG